>PVLD010003129.1:0-148745 GCA_004027595.1 Dinomys branickii
AACTCGATTAGAAAGACAGAACCTAAGCAAAGGACCTCTCATTTCACACCTCCACGGGCTCCTGTGTGCCATGGAGAGCCAGGTGGCTAGACTCAGTTTCAGGAAGACGCGACAGGCATGGGGCAATCTGGTAGGGTTCATGACTGTCAAAATCTAAGCTGAGGGTTTACTCTGTTCAGTCGGTATGTTGGGCTAGCAAGATTACTGTTTAGGCAGCTGGCTGGGGGTGTGAGTGATCAGATGTGCAAGCCTGGCCTTTAGTACAGTTGGAGTAAGGTTAGAAATGTGTGTTGTGGATCTCAAGAGCAAAGGGAAGTCACCCGAGGAAGAGGAAGACCATGGGACTGCCTTGCCATCATTAATTGCTATCCACAGAGACTCAAAAATACTCCACGACCCACAGAAAAGAATACACTGACATCGCCAGATCCACCACGAAGTTAGTATCCAAGGCATTTCATGTGCCTATGAGTAAGATCAATGGAAGATGTGGGTAATCTTCAGAGGAAGCAGTGACTAATTCTAGATCAGTCTATTCAAAGTTCTCTAGTAGTTTGAGGACTTGGCTGTTCAGAAACAAATATTTTGTTCAAAGCAATATAAAGGAACAATCAAGATCTTTAGCCTTATGACCCTCTTTTCTCTTGAGACATAGGGCAGATAAAGAATGAAAACATTCTCAACAGAGAATGCCATTAGCAACCATCTGCAGAGTTCTGATTTTGACCTTGGCTACTGTGTGCAATATGTAGAGAATTCAAACACCAGTGAGACTTACTGTCTGTGGTTGTTCTTTAAAGCTTCAAAAGCTCATCAGGAAAACTGTGATACAGGGAGTTTGTGTGAGGTGTTACTGGCTTATAGGAGAGAGACACATTAATCCTTTCTTGGGATTTGGGGACAGCCAACCAAGGTGCCTTCAAAGAGATCGCAATACTAGAGAATACCTTCTAAGCATGGATTGGCAACCCTTTTCTCTAAAAGGTCACATGATAAATATTTTGATTTTGGGGGCCCATACATGCTCTCTATTGCAACTCAACTTGGATGTGCTCCTTGAGAAGAAGCAAGCATAACACGCAAATGAATTGGCATGTCTGAGTTACTCTAAAACCACACTTACTATCACAGGCAGATTAGTAAGTGGCCACATTTTGCAGACACCCACTTTCAAGTGTGGGTAAGCTTCAGTTAGCTCAGAGAGGCAAGGGAAAGAATCAGGTGCAGTAAACACTACAGAAATGTGTTGAGTAACAAAACCAAGAAATTCTTGGAGAACACTGGGGTGATGGACACAACTATAAAAATTGATTAGGGCTGAACTGTGAAGGGCTTTGAATGTCACATTAATAGCAGGGCCCTACAGGTTGTCCTACTATTACAGGTTATTAGATATCCAAAGATCTCCCAAAGAATTATTTTCCCTTTCTTGTTAATGAGATGACAGTAAGATTAGATCTATGCTTTTAAATAATATATTCAGTATTAGACTAGTGGCTAGAAGAATGAGCTAGAGGGAACGAGTAGTAAGAGATTAGATGAGAAAAACTGAGGCCCTGAGATTGGCAGACCCCGGATAGTGGTAAGAGCAGGTTAGAAGTGAGGTCTGGAAGCAAAGCAGCCTTTGGTAGGGTCGACGAGAGATGGGACCCTGGACTTCAGAACTGCAAACCTGTGTATGGATGTGCACTTAACCCCTAGACTCGGCCTCATATCCAGCCTGACCCAAGAAAGAGGCAGTGGTAAATTAAGGGTTTGAGTCCAGCCTTGACCTCACTCCTAGCTCTAATCCCACTATTGAGAAAATCAACAAGATGCAGAACCCAGATACTCATAAAGCAACTGAGGAAGAGGATACTAGGAACTCTCCACAACAACTGCACTTCAAAAACGACTGAGATTAAGACCATCATCAAGGAAAAACATTTTGATGAAATTTGAAAGGAAAGAAATATCTCCCCACCACCTGTTCCGCTCTCGCTTGTTCTCCAACTGGCCCCACCTCTTGTAGGAGCACAGTGAATTTTCTGATTCTCTCTAGATCTAACTCAAACAAGGAAAATCATAAAGGTGGGTTGGACAAGGAAAGAAAAGAACCAAAGTCACAGTTTCCTAAAGGTCCCAATCTCCAAGAAACCCCCAGTCGGCATTGTGACAGCAGGACTAAGATAGAAGACACACATATAGTTGCTTTTCATCTATGACACACGTGCTATCGAAACTAGGAAGCCCCTTTGACCTGGAGATAGGTGTCCCTGTTCTGTAAACCTCTACCTTTCCAAAAGTTGTATTCCTAGAAATGTGCCTCTGTCTGTCTGTCTCTGTCTCTCTTTGTCTCTCTCTGTCTCTCTTAAATATGTCAGGACAGACACGACGAGGAGGCTCTTTGGGGCAGTCATCAACCATTACCATCCGCTATGTAAGGGCCAGGACAATTTGTAGAGAAGTAATAAGTGAATCCATTTTTTGCTAACTTCAGTAGCTGATGAAGTTCAAACTACTGATAACCTTCAAGTCCCTGGAACTCAGGTAATCACAGGACCCTAGAAGGGGGCACTCTTTCTGTCTCTCCTTAGGGTGAAGGGAGACATCATAAAGCAAAGAAGTTAATAATGAAAAACAGCCTGTAAGAATCTTTGGGGTTCTCTATCTCCAGATTCTGGCCTTGAAGCTGAGAATTCATAACGAGAATAATAACACTGATATACTACAAAATTCGTGTACTCAAAGAAGAATTTCACTATTTTTTCCTCACAGAGCTTACTACAATGTTGGTAAGTAGACTCCAGCATTTTGAAAGGATTTACACAAGCAAGAATTGAAAAACAAGAGAACTTTTAGTTGCTGTTTCAACCAGAGAAATGCAGAAACTCTGAGTCTCAGAGTTTAAAGTGACCTTAGAGATATTATCTTTCATTTCCCTTAATTACACACAAATTTTACAATGCTTTCTGGGTAATCAAGATGGAAACTAACACCCCAGGGAGCTATTAGCCACATCTTGGCATTTTTGGTGGCTTATTTTGGTGGAGACTATGATGGTCTGATCTCAAAATTAAGTGAATTGACCCAATTTTTATTTTACACTTTGTTTCACTAAGCTGTTCAATTCTCAGCCACTATCTATGGACCTCTCTGCCTGTAACGGATGTGACCTTTTATAAGACTGGGCAGATAAGACCACATCATTTGGAGAGAAAGAAATGCATTAGCGATAGTTGAAGTTATTGGTTATTATTCCCACTAACGTCATGAGAGGCGGTTGACCTCTGATCTAGCAACCTACTCCTCCACTATGTGACCTTGGTCATTTGTCTCTATCATTTCACGCGTTAATGAAGGATAATAATAATAATAACAAAATAAATTACAGCATTCAACATGTACCCAGATAATCTCACAAAAATTTGTCACACTCTTGTAAGAATAGGTATTCGCTCATTCAATCCTCACAACTCTGAGAGATACTATTATTATCTTTTCTTTACGAATGGGAAAGCTAAGAAACAAGGTCTGGAAATCACCCAGGGCCCCATGGTAGTAAAGTATTATACCTATTTGGGGGGTTACCCACAATGAAATGAGATGAGACATCACAGTGCATTGAGAAGTGTAGTCTCAGTTATATAAAAAAACATTTACTTTTGAGCAGTCAGCATCCACTGATCATCTGCTTGATAAGTACATCCAAACATGACCCCCAGGTCTTAATTCCAGTGTCCACAGAACACACAGAAATCTCACCCATTTTCTCTTTCTTTTCTCTGAGGTGTCCTAGGATTCTTTACTCTAATTGCCAATGAGATCACATAGCTTACTGCCCAGTGAGGAGTGTGGCTTGAAAATCCTCTAATATAGACAGAAAAAAAAAAAAAAAAAAAAAAAGACAACAGGAGGTGTCTGCCTAACAGAATCATATTTTCACTGTAATAGCAGAAATCTGTAAGAGGGCTTCCAGAACAAACTCCTTGCAAATTCCACATTCACATCAGTCCCATGGCTTCCAGACCCAAGTGATCTGCGTTCCTTTGCTCCTGTCTGCATTCCTAGCATATTTCTTTCTTTCATTTTCACCTCCTGTCTCTTCTCTGCAGGTCACTGTACCTCCTTTTCAGTAACACCTGTTTAGGACTTTAGCTCTGAGTCATCCCCACTGGACATGTTCTCTCAGTTGGATGTGTTACAGGCCATGTGTGGAAATGTACTCATCTGCACAACAGAAATGGACAGTGCAACCTTGAAAAAAATGCAGAGAAAATCAGCTATTTGCGGGTAAGAGGGTCATTGGTGCTGGCAAAAAGAGCTCTGAGAGCAGTCAAGAAAGCTTACGGCAAAACATAAACAGAATCATGATGCTAATTAGTAAACAGCTATGGGGACACTCTGCCTCTGGAGACGGCTATCAGATTTGATCTGCCTCCTGTAAGTCAGAGCCAGGGGTCTTAATGGTCATGAGGGACCTCCAAAGTTTCTTGCACCTGAGCAGGTGATCTGCAGATGGATACATCTCTCTAGAACAAATGCTCTTCCAGTATTGGCCCTACCAAATGTAGTATTTTCACATCACCATAACTCACAGGAAAATAACTGGGTTCACTGACATTAATAAAACTAGGTGCAAATGTCACAAGCCCTTGACTTCTAGATCAAATGCTCTACATGTTGTAGAATCCCTGCCTCTTCTGCTCTGAAAGCTTGTCACAACTTTGCCCATGTGGTTTTGTTTTCTATATATTATTTTATATATTATTGCATTTCTTCCTAGTATTTATCCTTCCCAAAGTACACTGACTGTGCCTATGAGCTGATAAGTTTCAAGTGCCTTCAGTCACATTCTTCTTTTCCCTCACTGTGGCCTCCCCCTTTTGATCCTGTGTGTCCTGTGTATCTTTGGGTATGCACCCGTGTACTACTTGGAAAGCTGCTTACAAAGCTTTAGGAAGCTTCATGGATGTGGGGTGACCTTGCTTCTGGCGTACCACCTACTACTTTAATGGTTGATAGTCCCTTCATGTATTGATTCTCTTACTCATCAAATATTTACTGAACTAGAATCCTTCAGGCCATTTCCTGCTCAAGTTTTCCTGCCAATACACAAAGCCCCACCAAGAATGCCCACATGCCACACTTCTGACCTCAGAAAGAGGCAAAACAGCCCGTAAGTCCCCTCTTGATTGCAGGTGATCCAACAGGCTCCAGCCCAGAAATTTGACAGTGGCCAAAATGAAGATCCAAGCAGTCAGCTCCATTCCCAGGAGACACCCATGTGCTGCGGTCTACAGATGCCCCTCTGCGCACTGTCAACACATCTGGTGCAGCGCTAGCTCTGGAGCTCGAGTCTTCTCATTTCATTTAAAAGTCTCTTGGTGCAGTTGATCATCTCTGATACAGATCTGCCTCAAAGATTCCACTTAAGAGTCTGCACAGGTTTGTTTTCTGTAGCCCCAGGAGCATTTGGTGGCACTCACCTTGCCATGTTGAAGGGGATACGATGGGGCTTTCTGCCTGCCTAGAAAAGTCCAGGGGAGTTTCTCTTGAATGCAAGTAGATCGATCCTCCCAAGGATGACCAAATAAGGTAGCCAAGTAAGAAAGACCACTTTTGCTAGCCCATTCCATCTGTACTAGACATTGGAAGAGCTTCTTTTCAGCTATTCTTTTGTTTGTTTGTTTGTTTCGGTACTGGGGATCGAACTCAGGACCCTGCGCTTGCTAGGCAAGCGGTTATTCCACTGAGCTATATCCCCAGCCCCTGGAAGAGCTTCTTTTCAGAACAAGAATCTATGGGTATGTCTAGCAATCTTTCTCCAGACCAGGCACTCTTTAGAGAACAGCCTTTCCAATTCCCTCTGAGATGTGAAAGGTGTGAGTCTGAGCTGAAAATATTGGACTTGGCTTTGTCCCTTTAGATTCTCTGTGCAGAAAAGGTCCACTAAGAAAGCAGGACCCTCATAAGCAAATGTAAAGGCAGAGGATCCCCTGGTTATCTAACTAATTCAACATGTTGGTCTGGGAGAAAGTCCTTAAGAAAGGAAGACAAGGCACAGCTAGCTAGTTGGCTGGGGGCACTCTGTCACATTCCACTTCCAGAAGTTGGCATGCTCAGCACGCACAGCCTACCTCTGTGAGGAAACGTGGGACTCAAAGACTTTCCATGCTGTTTTCAAGCCTCTTTGGGGGCAATAGTGTGCACAAATGCTACAGTTATGGACACTGACAGAGACACAGTGAAAGCAGACAAAGGTGTTGGCACAAAAGAGACAAAACGGAAAAGAAAGTGCTTTAAAATGCTGCATAACTTCCTCGGCGTTTGTGCAGCAGTACTTCACAGGAAGTGTGTTTTGTATTTCCATGGAAGTAAGGGAAGTGGTTGAAAATATGGTGGATTTTCAGTGCATGGGATGTGAAGTAGCTATTATTTTTTTCCTGTCATAGATGTAAGGAGACACGCTGTCTCCCCGAGAAAGATGGGAGGAGAAAAAGTCTTATTGCCATACACAAGGATTTTTTAAAAAATAATTCCCATGAGCTGTAACTGAAGCTATGACATGCAGTTGGAGCCAAGACCTGCAGGGCCAGTCACATGTCCCAGCTGGTTGGCCCCATTTGCTGCACAGCCTGAGCCAATATTGTCACCTCAACAGTTGATGCGCTCTGCCTCTGCCACCTTCAACACACTCAAGATAGGGGGGCTTATTCATCCAGGGAGGATGGCACAGGAGGAAGAAGACAAGCTGGGGGGAAGGGAAATAACTGCAGTAGACCTTTAAAACCAGTGGTAACATATGCAGCTTGCTAGCGTTCTAGCCCTGGCCCCGAGAAGTTAATCTTCCTCCAGTAAGAAAATTCCACTGAACCCAAGTAGGAATCACAATGGCTACTGGTCAGCTGCGGAGAATTAAGGTTATGAAATTTAACTAATGGAATTCAACTGCTGCAGAGCCATTAATTAAACTTTCTTTACAAAGACTGCAACGCCTTAGGCTTGTGTTTGGGTAATGTGCTTCAGCTGTTGGGATCCTCAGGCAATGGGGTGAGAGCTATCCTTCCCAAGGCTCTTCAGGGCAGCTCAGTCCCGCCTTCCAGAGTCCCAGCCTCCTGCACTTCTCTACCCCTCCTTGACAGTGGGTCTCCCACCAGCAATGTTGGCCCCTTCTTTCCTGGCTGCCACTGCTGGACCTGTTTTGTGAGCCAAACATCTGAAACGGTTTCTGTTGCATTACACATTAGGAAGAAAACCCTAGGGTCTGGCTTCTACCAAAGGCTGGGCACTGTTTTAGCTTTCGAAGTGTTCATCTTCCTGAAATCCCCCAAACAAAATACTACACTCCAACCTCACTGGGTGACTGGCTCCTCTGCAGGAGACTCCATTGTCTCCAGTGTTGATTACAGAAATTTCTGTCTTTTCTTCCTTGTTTGGAGACCAACTGATCTATTGGTATTACTCAACTGCGTAAGTGGCTGTTTGCCTCAGCTTACCCCATAGAAGCGGGGAGTCACACAGACTATTTTTAAATCCCAGCACCACTACTTACTTGCTGTTTGACCACTGGCAAGTCATTCAACTTCTTTGTCTCACTTGCCTCTTCTGCAAATGGGGCACCTTGTGGATGCCTCGGTTTACAGCTGCCTTACCTGCAAATAACAAGTACTACTTTCTAAGAAGGACTAATTAATATCTGCAGAGACAGAGAGTCTGCAATCCATCCTGGCTGTGCTGGCAGAGGACATTGCTCATAGGACAGCAGAAACTACACTGTCTAGTCTTGACATGAATCTTAGTTACTCAATTGGCCATTTTCTAGTTCCCCCATATCAACGAGGCTCCATTTCCCCATGATGGAGCACATATATCATAATGATAGATCTGTTTGAGTAGTGACCCTATACTCAGATAAGACAAAAACATCACCCTGGCCTCTGAAGGGGAAGGCAATTTTTCAGCAAAACTTTGCATGCCTTTTCTGTCTCTCCTCACCAATGAGCAACACTTATTTATAGTTTCTATGCCCCATTCCATCCTGAAAATGTCCTCCATGTGGCTACTCTGTGCTTATGGTTCCTAGGCTTAACTGAAGTCCCAGACCCCAAATAGTAAGTATGGTATGTAATAGTATAGTTGTAATATAAGTATGCTAGCCAATTTCCTAAATTTACTGGACCAGATGACAAGGGTCCATCTGAGATAAAGGAAATATCCAAACGATATGATGGGTACCATATGAGGAAGCAGAATCCCAAGGTTTTATGATGCCCGGAAGAGCCACACATCAATTGCTGGTTCCTGTTTAGATGAGATTTGAAGACAGAATGCAGTGAAGCTTGTACAACCTTCCCACAAGCCTCTCTCCAGCGGGTTTTCCCCATTATTGGTCTGATACCAGTTTGAGACAGTGCCCAATCACATCACAACAAATTAACCACAGACACACGATAGCAGTCAACTCAGGGGCTATCCTGATGTGGGTTGGGGGATTCCCAGGCTCCATGAGCTGCATGCTCCCACAGATGTTTCTAAAAGCCTCTTCCCAGAGGCCCATTTAGAGAGAAATTAAATGCAACTTTGACTTAATTAACGTTTTAAATGATAATGAATACAATGTAGATTCATAGGAAGCATTTACATTGTGTTGTAAAATTGATAAAAATTTAATAACTCTTTGTTAATAAGTTATGTCTCCCCAGACCCATAAAGCCTAAGGCACTGCAAACTCCAGACTGGGTCTAATCTAGGCTTCTGGTGCAGGTGGAGGAGGGAGGCAGAGATGGACTTGACATTTGCTCCGAGCCTGCACTAATGCAAACCTCTGCTTGTTCATCAGTACTTTATTCCACACAGTAAAGGTCAGGATTTGGGCTCAAGGCAGAGCTTTGACAAGAAAGCTCAAGTGGAAGGCGGGCTGGCCCTGGCATCTGTCACCTGAGATAGTGGAGCAGGAAGGGAGACGGAGTGCTAACTGGCCACATCTGTCCTCCACCATGGAGGTAAGGGGAAGAATGCACCGCCTGGTGGTACGAGCTGTCAGGGTGAGTATCCTGACAACCAGGCACTGTCCTGAAATAAAAATGCAAGCATAATTTCCATGTCGCCTTGCATAAGGACCTCTGCTTGGCTTACATGTGGCATGCCAAAGTCTTTTCTAATTTGTCTTTAAAGAGCCAAGTCATTTTATTACAGCAGCGTGGAAAGGGAGGTGTCTAAGTGATAGGACACACACCAAGGACCCTTCCATCTTCCTTCATTCTGTCCGTTCTGCTTGTCGCTTAATTCTGTTTCAAAGAATTTCTTTTGAAACCTTGGCAGCCTGTAGCCCACTGTTTCCTTCCTCGCTCAATCTGTATGTGTACACTGTCTTGCATATTTATCTTACGGGATTCAGCAATATACTTTTTGTGAGAGGAGGTAAAACAAGGTCCCCCAGTGCAAACTAACTACTCACTCAACCCTCACTGCAGAAATCAGCTATTTGCTCTACAGGAAAGTGGGTGTGTTTGGCATTCTTCAGAGATAAGCAATTTAAGGGATTCTTTTCAAAGGAGATTTTGCCCAAGCAGGACCTTTGCCTTTTATAGTGCCATTTTAGGAAGTAGACCACTGCAGAGATGGTGGTCCATGCCCTACAAAAAGGCATATTCACAGTCAACTCCCCAATCAGTGAGGCTGCCAGAAATCACATGAGAGGCACTGGCTTCTGCAGCCTTGGCTGCGACAACAAAGCTGCCTAAGAGACTCTTCCTGAGGACATCATTACTCTTAGTCACATGAGGTGGCTAAATGGCAACCCAGGCCTCTCTGCCTTCCTGTTATCACTTCCTGCAATGAACTGCAAGTGGCAAGATCAGGACACACAGGCCAGGCGGGCTAAAAAGCCAAGTCTCCTTTTCTGTGTTTGACATTAACGTGCATGATGAATACTGAGAGAAACACAGATCACATTGTCATGGCGAGTAGGAGAAATCATAGACCCAGACACATGGGCGTAGAAAAACCTGGGAAGGGGAGACAGGAAGAGGCCAGTCGATGGTGACAAAGTCTCAGGAAGAAGAAATGAGTTCTGGTGCTGCACAGGAGGGTCACAGTAGTTGACAATAACGTACAGTATATTTCAGGACAGCTAGAAGGACGAGCTCTGGATACCACAAAGACATGATAAATGTTTGAGATAAATATGCTAATTAGCCTGATTTGATCATTACACAATATACAGGTGTGCAGTATTGAAAACCCACATTGTACCCTATACATTTGTGTCATATTACATGTCAATGTAAATGCATGTGGTGATTAAGCTGGGTGTTCCTGATTCTCCTTTCTCTGATCTTACTGTGCTGAGAAGAGGAAGTCATTGGTTTTTAGGGTCCAGAAATAAAATAAATAAAATTTAGGAATAAGGAGTTTGAGGAAATCTCTCAAGATTATATGTAAAAGCAGTGAGATAATTACAGGCTTGTGGTCCTTAAATACTTTAAATGTGACTTACTAAATTAAGCCTCCCTTCTCAGGCACAAGAGACTCTCAGCCTAGGTGTGTCCTGTGATGGACTTTTTCCTACAGCTGTTTCCACCTCCTGCCCTGGTATCTGATTTTATGTTCTTCAAAATGCCATTAGTTCACTGGAGTGACTTTAATTCTATTGACAATGTTAATTCTCTGCCTGTAGAAACCAAAGGCCACTCCGGATAAGCTGATTTTTGTTTATTATCTGACAAGACTCAAGATGACTCTAAACCAATTTTGGTATGTCTGCCTTCAACCTAATTGTATTGGACTTCTCCTCTCAGCTTAACCATCAGGGCTGAATGCCTCCTTGTATTATATTTATACCTGGCATAAAAGTCATGCACAATTTAAAATTACCTACAGTAGTTTGCAGAAAGGTGCATGCGATCAGGCAGGTTTAAACTATTAGTAAATTGAAAGGTTGGTGTGAGTGAATCCACATGTACTTTAGCTAAAACTAGTTCCAAGCACAAGTCAAAAGACCTGCTTCTCTTCTACCAGATGATTAATCTGCTCGTGCCACTGTTACTGATGTTCTGTGACCAGAATCATATCAGGCAGGTCTCAGCAGGTCTGAATCAATATGGACCTAGGCTGTCACTGCCTCATAATTTTCCCTGTCCCTTTCTATAACACTTAGTCATCAGATATCAGGCAAGACCTAAAGAATGAGAATAAACTTCCAGAGAGAGAAAGAAGGTCCATTTCACAGAATTATACTGAGAAAGAGTGAGACTAGTGATGATGCTCATCTGTATGTGTGTGTGTGTGTGTGTGTACTTTGCTAGACATATCTTTTTTGTGTTGGATAGTAGTAAAACACAGCTGCTTGTGAAGAAGCCACAGCACACTCCATTCGGTTAGCTGGCTGTCCTGCTCAAGACAGTCAGAAGTAGAAACAAAATCAGAACGCCCAATCACATCACAACAAATTAGCCAGAGACACGAGACAGCAGTCAACTCCGAGGCTATCCTGATGCAGACTGGGGGGACTCCAGGCTCCAGAAGCCGCAAAGCAACTCTGTGCTGATCCTAGGCCCCAGTATTAAGCAAGTCTATCTTTCCCAAAAATATTCTTCTGGTGGATCCTTATTGGTTGCCCTGTGTGTTATTTTTCTGGCACCTTTTTCATCTTTTCTAAACCAGGCCTTCCTCTCCAAAGGTCTTTATGTCAACACAGTTTGACCTTCCATATCTTCAGGGGTTCAACAGAAGGAGACAATAGGTCTCCTAGTAGGGAACTTAAGGGCTGATCTCCTAATGGGCCACACATTCAAAGGGAGCTGTCTGAGCAGGAAGCACATGATCTTGCTATTAGAGCGCAGATTTTTAAAACTCCGTGAACAACTTTTAATATATTCCCGCTCCTCTGGGGACTGGCTTCTCCTCCTCCCACTTCAGAAAACACGTAATGGAACTTTGTGTTTCAGGTTAACATCCCTTGAAAAACGGAAATCTTTCCTTTTAGAAGAAAAACAAACAGCAAAGAGGAAGAGGAAAGGCGAGAGAGAAATGAATCAGGCCTTCTCCACAGCACACTGGAGAACTGGGAAACTGGGACCAAAGCAAGCTCCGTAATAGTATAATGATTTTTAATGAGTGTCTTGGGAAACAATACAGCCCCAGCATAAAAGACAAAGGGCAAAACCCATCATGGCTCCGCTGACACTAATTCAAAATGATTTTCAGAACAACTAAAGAATGTAAGAGAAGTAATCTGATCCACCCATCTGACCTCACTTTGATTCCAAGGCCCTTCTCCTGCCATTTCTAATTGTCAGACCCTCTATGTTTCACATCTGCTCGTATTTAATGAAAAGACCACTCTCGCCACTGCTCTCTGAGTCAACTTGCTCTGTCAGATGGGCACCACCAAGCCCTGCCACCAGCCAGGGACACCCAGGGATGGCTGTGGAGCTTTGCCAGGGGGCTTCGGCAGAGGAAAGGAGAGGGTTTTTTTAATTGGAGAAGGGTTTATGTAGTCACGTGAAGGGGCTCAAGTTAGAATGGATTTTTCTAACTTATTATTAATGGTCAAAGGTGAGTGGTTTCACACAGGGATGGGTGAAATTTGCTTTTGTTTGATGAAGTGATGACGGCGGGCGTGGGGGAACATGAGTGAAGTAAGGACGGCCAACAGCCCTTAAGCCATTACTACAAGTGAAGGCGTCAACACCTCGCTCCAAATGTCATGTTTTCCATGGTGGGGGTGGGGCTGGGAGTAGAAGCAACAAAATCATGCACTGAATGTTTTTGAAAGTTTGGGACAATCCCACCCCGGGCTGCCTTTCTCCTGGCCTTTAACAATGCCAGGATTAAGTTGCAGAGCTGAAAAAGCCCTCTCATTATGGTTTCTCTCAGATAAAATAAAAACTACTTATACTGAGCATCATGGGCCTTGAACAGGGACATGGACGGTTGTGATTGGTATGGCTGGCCGGTGCCAAGACATGACCACAGGGCCTTAACTCAGAGCCATGGTGGCTCCTTCCCTCATGCACTGAATCTGTAGCCAAGGTTTCTGAACCTAGTGGTAACTTGAAGTTGTGCCTTAGGCAGAAGTGACTGGCAACTATACCCATGAGCCCTGCTCCCAGAGATGTGGCCCTGTGCCTGCCACCACATCCCCAAGGCTTCCCCGGCTCTTCTCTTTGAACGTAGTGTCCTGCCACATGTCAGAGAAGAACAAGCTTTGTGTGCAGCTGTCACCTATGTCACTACTACGTATGTAGTAGATAAAATTTTTGCAGGGAAAATAAAGAATAAGGACTCAGGTTATGGCATGTGTAAGAAGATTCTTAAAGGCAACTTCCCTTCCAAGATTTTAGGCCGATGTGGCAGACCATATTTCCTCTCAATACAGCCACCATTAAGTATCACTTTTAAATCAGTCTTGTCCCTTGGCACTATTCCAGAGGAGCTGTGAAGTGTGAGTCAGAGAGGATGATTCTCTCTGGTCCTAGATCAAACTTTTCCAAATGCCTCCAATGCAGCTTGATTGTACATCAGGTACCTCAGACTCAAATTGCAGATTCAAACATTAACATCAGGCACAGCTCAGCATTCTGGGTATACAGTGGTGTTAGGGCTCCCTCACCCTGGAAGTTCCTACTGATGACCACCACAGGAGTACACCATGCTGGGACCAACTTCAACTCTGGCCAGCACAGGTGAATAAAGTTCACTTTTCATGAAAATAAATGCTCAAGAGCTAAGAGCTCTCCCCCTTCCTTGTGATGGGTGAGAACCAACTCCTGTTGGTGAAAGGTCAACAAGCTCTAGAAACATGGCAGGAAGATGGTGAATGGCAATATGATTACCAATAAATGTGGTGATTCCCTAAGAAAGGAACGGATCATATGCAGAAAGAAGAGTTGTCTCCTACTTCCTATACTACCCAAAATGTGAAATCAAGGTCAAGGTCATACTGTAAGGGCGTCCAAGTCCTTGAGCAGAACACAACCTTTTCTGGAAGGGGATGAGGACCTGCACCTCGGCATCTCACACTGGAACTGTCAGTAACATCACCCACGAAATTGATTCTTTCTGTGATGGGAAAATAGGAAAGTCTGGAGGGAAGACAGGGATGAGTGTGGTCCAAGGAATTTGGCCCTTCTTAGCCTTACTGGTTACCATCTGTGTGACTGACAAGTTCCTTAACAGCTCCAAACCCAGAAGCAACAAAGGCCTGAGCTATAGACTCAAAGCAACCATGGCAGTCCACGGCTTGTGTTTTCCTGTGGTTTACATTCACGACTGCTACGAGATAACCTTAGTTAAATGGGAATTTATTGTTGGAAAAATAAAAGAAAAATCATCTTTTGAATTCGTCATCCTTCCGAGGCAAAGCTCTAGAATCCACCAGCCTATGGGTGTTGGCACACTTACAATTCTCTTTTCCAGAACAGATGACAAAATCTGTCATTGGAGGAATGAGTTTCATGTTAGAGAGGCACAGAAAAAAATATAAAGAGGTACTGTTTTACCCACATACATCTCATCTAAACTCTGTTTACTTTGGAAATTAAACTCACTAAAAACAGTTTAATGCTAGATCTGGCTTTTTCCTCTCTATACCCTTTTCTTCCTCTTTTTTATCCAACCCAAATTCCTAAAATATCAAGATACACATTTTCACATATCTCAGCATTAATGTAGTACTTGATGTGCTGTTACTTTAATTTCCATTTTCATTTACTTAAGTGAGAGAGAGAGGAAGACAATCAGCACACTGGTATTTTCCTAGGCCTGCACACTCTTTCAAGAAGCACAGTAAGCAAATGAAATCAGAAGGGAGGCCCTCCTCAGCACGTATACAGAGACACAGGCAGCTGGAGCATCGTCTCACCACAAAAGAGATAACATTGGGAAGGAAACACCAGCCAGAGGGACTCACAGACCACAGGGCACAATACAAGACAGGGAGGACCCCACAGACGGCACAGACATGGAACGGTACATGTTGAGGTTAAACTTACAGGCAGGGAAACTGGTGGAGCAATCATTAACAGAGACAGAAGAAAGTGGGAAGGCTCTCTCAAGGGTGTCCACGTTACCACGCACACGGCCTGACATGCACGAGCAGTCACGCTCAGAACGTCCGCAATCAAAACAACATGCCCGTCTCATTCTCTTGTAGATGGACATCTTGGCTATAATCATGAGGTTGCGTGGGAGGAGAGGAAGAGCGGCAGTTAATGGCAAGGTCACACACAGCAAGGCAGCTGGCAGGGAGCTGAAGGGATTGAACACAGGTCTTAGTTCACATTAACAGTCTTGACCCAGGGGAAAAAAATGCAGAGTGATTGTTGGTAACAGTTTGGTTGTACATCAAATTAAAAAAAAAAAGCAGTGAAATATAAATTGCCTGTATCGTCCCCCAAGGCTGTTGCATACCCTCCCACTCCCTCCACAGAGTGGTGACCGCAGGGAAAGGGTGGGGCTGCATACAATCAAGTTGTTGGATGGGAAGAAGAACAAATTATAAACAGCTTTTTTTTTAAAGTAACCAACCTTTTCCCCCCAACATAATTGATATAGGGAGGATAAAAGAGAAACAAAGCAAATCAATTATATTAACTGCTTATTTGTGACAATAAATGGTTTTTGCAAGAGGTGAATCTATTTAATAGGTAGTTTTCTAATTTCCATCCACTTCTGGGCATTAGGCAGAGCCTGGGACACGCTTCCATCAAATTAGATGTGAAACGATTACATGTTAATATAGAATCTGTGGATGCCTTGGCTGAACTTCCCAGGAGTGAGTTTACATGATAGCTACAGGAATTTAAATTTACTCTTGACAGAACAAATATCCAAATCTGTCCATATAAGAAACGCAGCTACTCAGAGCTAACGCCGAGTATTTGACATTAAAGGAAGTTCACAAACACGAAATCACCAAAAGCGGATGAGATGCTGGTCTACTGGAATGCATTTAGCTGCTTGTGGGTGTATTTTCAGCTGAAAGTTGAATCTGAAAATGGCATCAATCATTCTCTCCCTACCAACCAGGAATTCAGAAAGCAATTGGACTATTGGTTAATCAGACCTTTTTTGTTTCTTATATAGAAAATATTGGCCAAAATAGATTAAAAACGACAAAACATGGAATAAGAAAATGGGTGCCTTGTGAAATATCTTACTGAGATTTTTGCCTACCCCAGGGACAGCTGTTTTAACGCTAGTGTGCTAGGTTCTGTACTGCGTGAGGACCCACCCCAAATGCTGACCTACAAAGGTTGCTGCATGGTAATATCCAATGCCCTTCACCTTTACCTTCACCTTTCAAGCCAATCTGTATTTCAGTATAAAAGGAAATTTTTGTACCTCATTTTGATGCTGCAACAGGCAAACACGTTTGTCTGTGACTGGTCAGCTTCTCTCACAGAGCAGAAGAATTTATATTTGTTCTAAGTATCACAGCCTAACAGTGACCCTGAACCAAAGAGGTGTTATTCCCTGCACCCACAACTTCCATTTGGAAAGTCATTCTTCCCTCTTATTTTTTCTATGTAGAGAATGGTTACCCTCTTATTTTAAAATATGACTTGTGGTTTTGCCCCTTTGAATGTTACAGTCACCGGGAAAGGGGTTTAAATCTCTCAAATGGGTCAAGTCCTGTTCTAAGACCTTTATGACTTGCCATACGGTATATTTGTCAAGCAAGGGGAACGTTATGATTGTGAAGAACAGGCACTGGGGAGATGAATGAGAGATCTCTTCAGCAGCATCTCCATCCCTGTAAACTCGGCTCACATTTTTAGTGACATGTTCTTTTAGCAGCCTGGATAGTCTGTTCTCAAGATCATCATGCAGCCCCAGCCCTGTTCAATGCACAGTATATCATTCCTTTGAGCTTAGCTTTTACAAAAAAAAAAAAAAAATCCACTATAGCATTTGAATCAAAGGAATTTAAAAGTCAAAGGCATAACTGCCCACATGTCCCCACAAAACAGCAGTGGCTGAAGTCAAGAAAGCAGGGGAAAGTCTTCAACGGAAGACATGAAAAGAAATTCGTTTGAAATGCATCCGGACCTGGAATACGACTTGGAGATCCAGTGTCTTGGTTTTCCTCTCTTAGTTCTTTCAGTGGAAATATTGATTTGTTATTTACCCATGGGGGGGGGGAAACAAGAAAGATTTTGGTGGCTGTTTCACTGTAGATAAATTGTTATAAAAAGAAAATTTTAATCAAATGCTGTAGCAGAGGAGAAGCCCATCAAACTCAGAAATGCTTTGCTTCTCATTAGCAACAGTCCCTGGTTTTCATTTCTATACTTCCATTTTGGGTTCATGTACAATAATAGACTCTGACACATTTATGGGGATAGAAAGTATATGCATATATATATATATATATATATATATATGCCATTTTTAAGAACAAGGGATGGGATAATGGAGATGAAATAGCTATTTTGTCAGAGGTAACCCCTCCCAATGGATGATTTACACCTCCTACTTCATAAGGGTTCAGGAGGTACCATACCATCAAACCAAACCCGTGGCTCTCAGGGACTGTTTGCAATTATTATCATTGGCTGTTCTGAAGACCATGCATTGTCGTATACAATTTCATATTGTCAGCATGCAGGAACAGGCTGAAACTGGTCATCGAAGCAGGGAAAAACCATTTGCTCTAACATTAACTGTTAATTATAATCAGTCACATTCCAAAGCAGCATATGCATAAAAAAAGAAAACATGCTATTACACGTCAGTCCTTCCCAGCTGTTTTTTTTTTTTTTACACTCACACCAAATGCAAAATAGAAATCTCAAAAAACAAACAAGCACCACCACAAAAGAACCCAGCAAGAAGGGTTAACAAGAGGCTCAAAGACAAGACAGAAACAGAAGTGGTTGAGCCCCACGTGTTGACAAACCTTCGTGAGCCCCAGTGTCTCTAGACCAAGGGCCACCAACTGGGAGAGTGGCTCCTTTTCTCTACTTTTGGGATAGTCCATTTTCCTTGACCTCCTGCCACGTGTCTTCACCTGTGAAGTCTGGCTCCATTTGCTTACAAGGTGGGGCCCGTTATGACCTTCCATTTTGTGAACTGATCCAACAGGCTTGAGTGCTACATGTACCAGCTGGGAAGAGATTCCCTCTGGGCTGTTATTCAAGTCAGGGACAAGCTCTTTAACTAAAAACAGATGAGGATCTGTCTCACTGGTAGTAGATGTTCCAGAAGATATGGACACTCCTTGTACAAAATTACACCCTCAAGTTGTAAAGTGAATTTATACCAAAATTCTGTTGTGGGTCTCCTAATTTGAAAATTACCTCCCCCATCAGCTCCCTCGACTCTCTCTGGCTTCTTGATCTTTCCATTCTGTTTTGTCAGTCATGAATATTCAGAACCAACAGTATTTTACTTCCATTTCTCAGTGATTGTTTCCTCTTCCAGAGCCAGTTTGGGCTAGAAAGTTACTTTCAGATATCAAAGAGCTATAGACCTGCAAGGTTAGAATGTAACGAGCAACTTGGAAAATTTCAGTATGTATTTACAACCGAAGTAAGTTTCTTATTGATCTCTTGCCTGTACAAAGTTCCCTCTCTCCTTTGGTGTTTGTTCACGTTCGTTCTTGAGTAGTCACCCTTGCTCTCATCCCAAATCCCAATCCTCCGAGGCACAGTTTTCCCAGGGATCTCAATGGCATTCCAAGTGGAACTATGAGGACATCTAGTGGATCGGTGTGGAAGAGCAGCAGTTAACCTGAACTTTGCGGGCCTTTCTTTCAAAGGAGCAGAAAGGCCCTGCTGTCTCTGAGAATTGAAATGTTTTCAGTGTCATTTCAATTCAGTGGCCGCTCTGATCCACGCCAGATGCTCAGGGGCAGTGGAGACAAAGGGACAAGGGGTCCTAGAAGATGATCCTAGGATGGTCGAAAGGGACAACTTGCAAGCACCTCCATTGGCTCTACAGCTCAGCTGGCTGGGTCTCCACAAGTCCCTGCGGCAGCTTCCTGAGAAAGGGGCAGACAAGAGTGTGTCTCCGGCAGCTGTAAGTACTGGAGCTACTTGTCATTCTGGCTCTTGAAACTTTATGCTCAATTAATTGGCCCCATAGGCCAACTTAACTCAGGAAAAGCAGAAATATAAGCCCCCAGAGACTGCATTTTCTCTTCGGTCCACATCGTAAGGTTCTTGTTTTTGGACCTGCGCCATAGATTCAAAGAGGTTATGTGGTTGCCAAGAGTTAGATCCTGGGTCTCACCTTCCTCCAAAGAACTCTGTTGGAGCAGTTTCATAATTTGAGGAAAAGCTTCATATGCTTTTCTTCATCCCAATAAAGTGGACATTCACCCACTATTTCTAATATACGATTTCCTAGTAGTATTTATAGAGACAAAATAGAAGTATTTTCCTAATGGACATCATCAAAGCTATCTGTTTACTCTTGAGTTTTTAAAATGGAAAGATTTCTCAGACATGGGCTTGAACAACTTTTCCTGTCTTTTCAAAGGTCATAATCATGAAAACCAAAGCCTGCTGCAGATGTAGCAGAATTAACTGCTCTTTCCCTGAGACAGACCAACAATCGGCTGTCAAACCAGGATTCTCTGCTAGTTAGCCCTTCCGAGCCAAGTCTGGAATGGAAGGGAGAGTTGGATCGCCTCCTGTTCTCAGCACCATCTGCCTCCTGCTTCAGCAACCAAATTGTCAGCCAATTTGCAATTGCAGAATCTTAATTTCCAGGGTGGACTGGAAGGGGGCAGGAAAAGCAACCCTGGACAGCGAGGCTCAGGTGGAGTTTTTCAACTGCTAGGGAGGTGTGATATTTTAGCTTTCAAATGAGCAGATTCAAAGGAAGACTGGTATGAAAAAAAAATAATTTACCATTCAATTAATACTTTCCAGAACCTAACCTCACTTTTCAAATAAGTCCAGTGAAAGGAGTGTTACTTCCAAGCAGGAATCCTGCAAGTGCTCGGCAGAACCTGAAATTATAAGCAAAAACGTCCATGGAGGAAAAATCCACAGAGGCTTACATTTGAGGTGCCTTCTTTGACACGGCACTGGGAATCACAGAACATTCTTTCAAGGGCTATCAATGAGGAATAATGTTTTCACTTAACAAAAGTCCTCTCATTGCTTTCTGAAGGAATTAAACAGGTCTTCCAGGTGCTTTTCCAAGAATAGGAAGGGTGAAAAACCAAACTTAGTTAATGTCATCAGCTCAGAGCTTTCCAAGCTCATTGATTCAGCAGTCAGCAGTGACACTGTGGCTGGAACAGGTAGAAGCATTTGGCACTAGAGTTGTTTGTCGACTGACATTTCATTTTCCTCCAATTCCAGAGGATGTAAGATCTGCAGGCATGAGAGGATCTCATATCCTCAACGTCCTGAGAAACAGTCTACTAATGAAGGGAGCCACAGACTCGGTATTGGCAGAATTATGCAGTGAGTTGACGAAGGTGATTGTTGGGGTTCGCTGGACGAACCCAGTGCCGCCACACTGAGCTACAGCTCCACCCCTTTTCATTTTTTATTTACATTGAGCATCTCGTCGGCTCCAAACACTGAAGGCTAGCCGAGATCAGATGGTCAACTTGCTTCTTCTGCTTCAAAGCAATTTGAGGGAGCTGAGCACCGAACCATCTCCTTCTGATTTCGGTGGAATCTCATGCTTATGAATACAGAACCAAGGCTGAGGGCCGATGCCACTGAGAGCCACACTGCTGTAAGTCACACACTGAAATACTGGCCTTATAAGCTCCTCTCCCAAGTGCTTCTCTGCTTGGAGGAGAGGGTTTTCTATGCCTCAAGTAAGTCAGAGGCCCCGACTTGTTCAGACTCAAACACAGCTCATCAGTGAAATGCAACCTTCTCCTTAGTCATCTTTTCTTCCTTAAACAAGGAAATGGGTCTTCCAAGATGTCTCCCTACACTCGTAGGTGAGCTGGGTAGGTTTTATTTTAAAGCAAAGGCTATGGGAAATAATTGCCACTGTGGAAATCTTTGTGTCCAGGAAGGCAGTGTAGATGCCTATAGTCCCAAAGGTGGTTTGCAATGGATTTTCTAGCAGTACCTTCTTGTACAGTGAGGCACATATACTATAATGAATATATCCTTTTTCAATGGGTTATCTCTATGCTTATATATAAAAATATACATTTTTACATATAAAGCGCTGCTGCATAGCATATATATATCACAATGCATGAATATATATATAAATGTACTCTATGTGTTTCCTTTGGGGGATGGACAAATTCAAGCTCTGTAACAGGGGAGACCAGGAAGAATTTATCAAAGGCAAGCATGACAAAGATCCCAATGGACAAGGGATCTAGAGCTAGAGTGGTAATTTCTCCAGCCTAATCAGGGTCCCTTCAGCGTACTGAGATAAGGCCTTCAAGAGAAACACACTTTTGTCAAGGTCTTATTTTCAAATGGAAAAATAAGACAGCAGTCAGAAGCTGGCCGGGGGGCTGGGCATGGGTAGATGCACGGAGGATGGGGTTCAGTTCTCTCCAGGTCCAGGCTACTCTGCAGACTGTGTTGGGCATGAGCGAGTCGGGGCATGATTTTCACTGCTACATGCAACATGAATACCAAAAGGAAAATAAAAAGCTGTACAGAAAATAAAAGAAGGATCTTATCTAGAGAAAGACAGGGGAACTAGACTCTGGGCTGTTAGGAACCCGTTTTACTCACAATAGATCACTACCAGTGTGCAGTTAAAATAGAGTAGGGGCCGTATTCCAAGGCAGCAAAGAGAAAAAAAATAAATCAAAGATATATCAATGATTAGAAGTCAAAGGAAATTTCTTCAAACACATCAATCTAGACATGACTTGTCCCTGAGGAGTCTACCTCTTGGCAAACTTTCAGAGGCTGGGAGGGAAAATGTAAATCATTAGATCAGGTTTGTTCTACAGAAAAAGAAAATGGATAAATGGTAGACTCTGACAGTTTGAGACTGAGGCCAGGCAGTTGAACTCAACTCGCTTCCTGGATGGAGTGCTAAGAAGAAATGGAAAGAAATGCAAAAGTTAAACTGCACTACCATAGACTTTTCTAGAAACGGAGTGTTCACCCTCCACATTTCTCCGGAGAACATGACACCAGACGTTGAAAGTTATTGAATGAAAGGGAATAGGGACGAAGGGGCAGGGTTGAAGGGGAAAGACTAGGTTGGGAGACAAGGGTTAGGAATCTGTGGATAAAGCCCAAGGACTGTCGTAAGTTCTGCCTTTATGAAGATATACCATTCTGGGGTGAATTATCAATACCTGGACGAACAGATTTAGACAAAGGACTAAGACTGTCAACCACCTTTTGTGAACAGAGAGCCAGGCAATCATGGGAACAACCATCTCTCTATCTAAGGAAAGGGTTGCAACCAAAACATGTCTTCTCCAATCTCCTCCTTCACCTGCCTACATGGGGAAGCATATACTCAATACTTCATTGTATTCTAACTACCCCTTCTCCCTGTATACCTGTATCCTACCCTCTGGACTATGGCTTTCAATTAAGAAGCATAACATCTGGGCAGTTTTAAATGTTATCGGACCTTAGCCTCATGGCTGAGAGTTTTGTCACACTGATGTGGCCTGGTAAAAGCTGTCCTTTTGCAGCAGCTGTGCTGGGCATGATGGGAAATCAGACACTTCACTGGCTCAATCAGCTTTCAAGATAATGAAGAGAATAAAGTTATTTTAAAGAATGATGTGCATTGTCTCTTGGGTTTATCCATTTGTTTGTTTGGAATCAAGATGGTAAGTATACCCTGAAGGTCAAAACCTTGCTTGCAAGGGCTTTAAAAGTGGTCTAATGGGATCCACTATGGTGTCTCACAAGGCATATTCTGGTTTAAAGTGAGAGTCAGAAATGGCTTTCCTCATCTTTCTGCTTCCACTCTTTCTTCTTCAGTCTGTTCTCTGTGCAAATACCAAGGAGAATGGTTGCTGTCTTTCCCTTGCTTGAAATTTTCTATTGGGCCAGAGATATAGCTCCGTGGCACAAGCACCTGCCTAGCAAGCGCAAGGTCCTCAGTTTGATTCCCGGTACCAAAAATAAATAAGTAAATTTTCTATTGGCTTCCTATATAGCCCCAAGCCTTGACTTCTTACTACCATCACCCTCTTTGGTCTTATCTCATGTCACTCTTTGATGTCATCAACCCCTCTTGCCCTTCCTTCAAACACTACACTGATTCCTGTCTTTGGTCTTTTCTTTGCTCTCCTCCCTACCTAGATTGGGTATCAGCTTCAGCATCACTGCCCAATGGATTAAATTCTGACCTTCGAAGCTTGGCTCTCTCTGAATGTATTCTACTGTTTCCATAATGAGGGCTTAACCCACTTCATCCACTAGACTGAAGATTTCAGGAGTACAGTGATTGCCTCATTCACTCCTCTATCCCTGGCACCATGAATAGCACCTTGCAAAGAAAGGGCACTCCAAAAATACATGAATGGGCTGGGGATATAGCTCAGTGGCACAAGCGCCTGCTTGGCAAGCACAAGGTCCTCAGCTCGATCCCTAGTACCACAAAAACAAAAAAAGCATGAATGGCTGCTCAGTTAGTAAACTGTGTTTGTGCCCATTTATTGATGTCTCCATGGGAAAAGGCACTCTGGCAAATACCCTTTCATTGATTGTTGGCCTCAATCCTCCTATCTTTCTCAACTTCCTTACTACAAGAGCTTCCTTATGAAAACCTTCATGGTCTTGTGTTTGTTACTCCCTTGCTTACCTTTACCATCTGGATGTCCTGCTCCTTCTAATGGAAATGACCTGGAAGATGCATGGTCAACAGCCAGCTGAGCAAGGCTGGGTTGAGGCTGTTGTGAGTCGAGGGGTGTGGGGGAGATGAGACGGGGAATGAGTTTTCTCTCAGATGCTCTTCCTGGCAGGTTGTCAGAGTTGGGGAATTTTTAAGGTCCCAAGAAGCTTGTTGTGAGACTGTGAATACTCATCTTGGAAAGGTGACAGAGTTGGGAAAGGGATCATGTATGTTAAGTCAGCGGAGGAGGAGAGGAGAAAATAGGGAGCCCAAGTGGGCGTAGGAGCCAGCCCAGGAGATTTCTACAGAAACTTCTCTAGCACGAGGGTCATTTATGGGTACTTTCCTCAGAGACTGAGTAACCTCTCTGAGCTCTGGCAGTGCTATCGTCACCTCTTACTGGTTTTGCACGTGCCCTGTTAGCAGGCAGTAACACAGGTCCTTGCTTTAGTTGGCACATGCCAGCAGTGGTGTTCTGTCTGGTTTCTCCTTGTGAAAAGTATTTTACGGGCAGTTTTTCATAACTGTGCTCCTACTCATCAGATGCAAACTCACTCACTTTTCCCTTCCCTTCTGCAAAAAAGGTGAGGGCACTAGCTGCATCTAGAGAGGCCTTTGGGGACCTGAACCCCTGTATGTGGGCCGCATTACCCTTGGCATCTCATCTTCTCACTAACTTGGAAACTTCATTGCCTCTTTTTGGAAAATAGGATTCATAACACCCCTGCCGATTACCAGAGTTATGATGAAGGTCAAATCCACCAGCACAAGGAGCTTTTAGAACACCAGATCACTATAAGAAGGAAGGAGTCCCTATTTTTGTTTTACGTGGGCTTGAGAGCAATCTGTATCAAGCATAATCTCTGCAAAAGGCACAGCTTTCCCAAAGCAAAGATCACCTTAGATCCTGGTGTCTGTGGAGCTCACAAGGCCGTGTTCCCGATGCTCTGCTGGGGCCCAGGGCACGATGCTTTAGAAGAGGCTTGAGTTTGGACATGTGACAAATCACTGAACCCAATCCAATCCACCCCAGAGAGAAATGTGCTTGAGTTTGGTCTTGGGGCAATCATGACTAAAGCCCTTGGCAAGAGTCATATTCTTTCCTTAGAGTAGTCTCACAGGTCAAAATTAAAAACTCTGACCTTTCACACTAAAGCTTCTAGGAATCCCAGATGGAAAGAGGGTCAATCCCATTTGGGAGACTGGGTCTCCAGACTCAGTTTCCCTCTTAGCGCTATCACAACCATCTTCAGACTTAGTGACCTCCTGCCCACTGGAAATCACCATATAAAACCACTTCCTCCTCTATGGCACTAGACATCCTCTTTCTTGTACAACATGCCTGGTTATATCAGGCTGCACACAGGAGGAAGGAGGACAGGTCCCAGGTTTCCTCCTAGGTGCTGATGGTGATGAATTTTCATCATCTGCTCTAACAAAGCCAGTGTGGTATTTATTTCATGTCTCTTTAAACTGCTGGATGAAACAAACATATGCAAGAAAACTCTTGTTGTTTAATGTTTCTCTAATAGGAAGAGGGGAAGGGAAAAGAATCTGGGGACTAGGAAGGGGAGTGGAAAGGGAGGGGGGAAAGGAACACTACTTACGCCGTTTGCAGCCACATTTTTTAATTCTTTTGGGATCTGTGATGTCATCATGACAGGCCTTGCAGTAAAAAAATGCCCTGGAGAAAGAGAATGGAAAAACTGACACGTTTCATAATCCACCCATGTGAAATGAGTACCACATTTCCTCCGCAGTGGTGCCAAATTAATGAAACATGCCAGCACTAATTTCCTTTCATCTTTTGAAAAGTTTAGACGTTTGCAGACGGAAATGTTTGTTGCAAGACCATTTATTTCAAACACAAGATTCTGTGATTTGAGTTAGTGCTTCTTTTCATAAACTCCCATTTGCAAAAAAAAAAAAAATAGTGGGGAGAAAGGTTGCCAGTGTGACACACAGAGCCTGCTCGCTCATCTTTCACTGCTGAGAAGAGCGGTGTGTACTGGTGGCTGAGACCACAGAAGAGAGTCAGCTCTGAGTCTCTGAGGCCATCGGGGGAGTTAAACCGAACTCTACAAGCCCCACAATCTAGTAAAATAAATATTATAAAAATATGATATTTCTCAGTCAAGTGTAAACATTAACTTTGTCACCTTGAAAGCACCTCTCCTTGTTAGTCAAAGTGAGAGGCAGTTGAGGAGGAGGAGAGAGAGGGGACAATGAAAGCAATGGGCCCATAGTTCCTCTGGCAGATCCGTTCTGGTCCTGGCAAGACCCAGTGCCATGATCTCCAGCCCTGAGAACGTGGCCCGGTAAGGCTTGCTTCTCAAATAGGATTTGTGTGAAACGATCTTGCCCAGATGTAAACTAATGTCAGTGTTCCGCTCACGGGTAAGGTAGTCTAGGCTAATCAATGATGTTTGGTGGGCTAGGGTGTTCAGTGTAATGTTGAGTTACAATATTTCCAACTTATATGGGTTTAACGGGATGCAGCCCCATCATCATTAAAGGGGCACCTGTATTGGTAGGTGATAAAAATCACTGCAACAATCTTACAACCTTTTCAATCCAAAAACTAACAAAATCTCTGGCTTAGCACCTCTACCATTCCCAACACGAAATCAAATGCCAGGGATAAACATGGACTTTTCTTGACTGGGGCTAATGAAATAAGCACCATGCTTGGTCACTTGATTCCTAGGTTCCTTTTTATGCCTTTCACAAGCTTTGCATTTATGACCCACATGGGTTGGAAGCCAACGCTAATATTTTTGGACCTGGAAGAGATTGTGGAAATCTTGCAACCAACACTATGAGACCCAATGTCCCCATGTATGAATCTAGGAGGTTGTTGTGTCCTGTCTAAAGTCAGCCCTTGATGAACTTGGTCGGTCCTGGACCTTCTATATTTAAGTCTCATATTCTTTCTACCTGAGCAGTTCTCCTACCATTTCTTTAATTGCCAGCTGTCATCTACCCTGCAAGGAAAGTAAATGGGTGGCCATTTGCCCTGTGTGGCAGAGTGGTTAGGAACCCAGTGGATGGTGATCTGCCTTGAAACATGAAGGACAGGGCAAGAGAGAGGAAGGACAGGACAAGAGAAAGCATCCCCGTTGGGATGAGTAACCCCGCCCCATCTTCCTTTGCTCCTTTTCTCAGTGTATTTGAAACTTCTACTGAAAATAATAAAATGGTAGCCATAGTAATAGCTAGAGTTTATAGGGCATAGACTATAAGCCAGGTGCAATTCTAAATATTTCATAAACTTAAGTATTAGCATATTTGATCCTCAAGTAACCTTTTGAAGGATTGTTATTTCTGCTTTACAGATGAGGAAAGTGAAGCCCAGAGAGATTAAGTGACCTGCCCATTGCCTCATGGCTCAGTGGAACACCCACAATTCAAAGCCACGGGGCCTGGCACAAAAGCCCAACATCTTCAACATACCCATGCTAAGAGAGCTGATGGAAAATGGCAATTCTGAACAGACTGCTGAAAAGAAAAAACGTGATTACTTCATGAATCAAGGCCGGATTCTCTTTTAAAATTTAACTGTTATATTTAGTTGACAAAGATTTCATAATTTGTGATGTCCAACATGATGATCTTGAAATATGGAAATATTGTGGGGTAATTAACATATGTATTAACATATGCAAGCTAATAAACATATGCATAATTATCACATATTTACCACTTTTTGTGATGAAAACACTTAAAATCTACTGGTTTTAGAGATTTTCAAATATATAATACATGTTATTCACTGTAATCTCCAGGATGGGCAATGGCTCTCTTAAATTATTCCTCCTGCCTAACTGAAATTTTGTGTTCTTTGAACAAAATCTCCCCTGTGTCTCCCACCCTAGCCCAGACCTTGGTAACCACCACTCTACTCTCTGCTTCTGTGGGCTTGGTTTTCTAGATTCAATGTATAAGTGGGATTGTGCAGTATTTGTCTTTCTCTGCCTGCCCTCTTTCACTTCACATGAGATTTTCCAGGGTCAGACAAGTCAGGTGATGAGTGAAATGGGATGCCTGCCGGGGATACCTGTGGTGACCTCAAGACAAACCTCCCAACTGAACAAGCATGATGCCTTCAGGTTTTTCTTGTCCTCTTGCTTCTTTAGGGTTTGGCCAATGGCAGAAGCCTGCAGGGGACTGCCAAGTGGGAAGAGATGAGCTCCTTCCCTTCCAGGTCATGGACGAGGAATGGCAACAGTTCTCTACTGAAGGATTAAGATTCTATGGGGCAGCTAGAAGCTGAGACCCCTCCCTCCAGCTATAGGCAGCCCTCCTTCCTTGGTCCTCAGTTCTAGGGCTAAAACGGCCCTCTCTGTGGCTGCTTCTGTGGTGCTTTGCCAGCTCTTGCTGTTTTTCTTTAACTTACCTCATTTCTGTCCCTGCCCCAGTAACACCTACTCAGAGCAGGACTCACTTATACTGAGCCCAGATCAGTGATTCAACCACACTCATTCTTTCACCACACATTTTATAAAACTGTAACTGGCCCTTCCCTAGAACCTGAGCCTCAGGAGAGCAGGGATTTTTCTCTATGGTTTCCCTGACATGTAGTATAGAGCCTGCTAAACACTAACTGATTTTTGATGAATGAATGAATGAGTATGAGAATGTTTCCCAGCATCGGGTCTGCCAATTTTTCAAGAGAAACCAGTAATAAGGATTTTCATATAAAAGCAGATGACTCATTGCAACTTGACAACTAATTTAATTTTAAAATTGTGATTCCAAAAGTGAATCGCATCTGCAAATCAAATAGAGCCAATGAACCCATTAGACTATGTTTCAAGGTTATTTTAGAAGGAAAATATTTAGTGGCATAAGTAAAGGACAAGTGCCCAAATGCCCATCCCACAGTGACCTTTGGAAGACTAAAAGTGGATGGTTTCACTACTCATCTTTCTCTAAAGGCCCTGCATCTGGAGGTTTCTATGCGCTACAACCCATGAACTACTTTTGTTGTTGTTTTTCTTGTGTTGTTGTTGTTGTTGGCAGCGTAGGGTGAAAACGCAGTACTAGACCATCATCATCTACTTCTCCATTTTTACAAAACTTGTTTAGCTTCATTCAAATCTCCTGTGTCCTTTCTGTGGCTTTCTGCAGTCTTCATCTATTTGAAATCCCCTAAATGACAGCATTTGCTCTGACACATCACACACCACTGAAAATTACGGGGTGGTGTTGTAGCTGATTGTGTCAGCATGTATTTGTGCATACCATAAAGCACTGAAATGAGACAGATTGCACTCCCTAATATAGGATGTAATTTGTTTTCTGGACTGCCTGGTATTTTTGACATTCATTAGTGAGCAGTGCCGTAGGAAATGGAATTACCCAAGTGGGGGACTCACGTGGATGGTTGGTATCTGGGAGGTGCATGTCATGGGTGGGGCCACTGAGCTCCCAGCCTCCCAGGCCAATGTGAGATACTGCTTCCAGCTTTTGTGTCCCACATCTGGGCCAGGACACGGCCTTCTTGTCCAGATGCTCTACAGAGTGGGTTAGTCCCATTCGCCTCCCTTTCTCTTCTTACATAAACTTCCTTCTCCAAATACTGCTGAAGAATAGCAAGTTTCAATCAACAGGGTCTCTCCCACAACTGAATAATGTCATTCCGTCTCCAATTTGCAGAACTAAATGCAAGTTTTTAGAAAGGTGTTCAAAGAAATTTTATGCACCTCCATCCTATGTGTTCTTTTTCCTGAACACTTTTTTACCTAGCATGGCTTATTTGCTAGCATGGATAAAAAGAGAGAAACTCAAAAGCATGCGTCGTCAAATGTCCTCATTCTAGATACAGAACAACAACAGGGTTTGACATTAGGGTTTAGCTTATCCCTTGGTATAGAGCTAAAAGAGCACAGCCTCTGGAGCCTGACCACTTGAATTTAAATTCTGGCTTTATTTCTAGCACTGTGACTTTGGGCAAGCAATTTGTGCCTCAGTTTCCTCAGATGCAAAGTGGAAAAGCCTAATGCTGCCTAGTTCACAGGTTTGGGTGAGTTCATAAATACCAAGAAGCTAGTTAGTACCCAGCAGAATGCCAGCAAAAAAGCGAACTCTCCAAAAGGCTATAGCACTATCATATTTGGTAGAAAGACGGGGGGTTAGAAAAAGAAAGACAAGTTCCAACCTGGGCTCTGCCATTTGTTTAATTGTGCAATGGTCTTGAACAAAGCATTTATCTCAATTTTACAGATGGGAACACCAAAGCCCTGAGTGTATTCCAAAATTTTACCTTCTGGAACTACCTTGAGGAATAGCAACAGAGTGTAGCATAACTTACATAAGCCTAGATTTCAGTAGGAACCTTTAAATGGGGACAGTAGGCTTCCACAAACAACTACAGACCTCTGCGAATAATCGTGTAACATCATTGTTGAGCCAAGTGACCTCTCTGGCCATTGCCATCACATTTTCTACCAGTAAATTTTTCTGAGTTGCTAGAATAGAATCAAACATAACAACATTCCATGTTGTACAAAAGTCCTGTGATTCCCTAGACCCCTTAAATAGGTAGAAGGACACTAGGAAAAATGTTCTGAAATGCTGGGGCCTATGAAATCCTGGGCTCTACCTAGAGAGGCTTCACAACTGAAGCTGAATACTTCAGCCACTTACCTAGAAAGTCACACATGGAATATGGCCAATTTAATGTTCAGCTGAAATTAATCCAAACTGTTTGCAATTTCCTTTGGCAGTTAGAGTAAAAATCGATCATTGCCAAGGAAGTCGGTCCAGATAATATTGAAAGCTCTAAACAAGTGGCCAGCTGTCCTGTCAAGTTGGTCTGGGTCAGGAGGAGTAAGGAGGAGCTAAAACAGCCCTCTGGGCCCCAGTTTCCTCCCTTGTAGGAGGTCCCCAATCCAAGTACTAACCAGGCCCGACCGTGCTTAGCTTCCGAGATCAGCCGAGATCAGGCGTGTTGAGGATGGTACGGCCATAGACCTCCCTTGCAGGATGAAGGAGTAGGTAATGAGGCTTCCTCATTCTAAACTTCTATTATTCCAATGCAAATGTAAGAAACTATGTGAAAGGAGTCTGTAGGAGCATTTAAAAGCACAATCCCTCTCTCCTAAAGTTTTGCACCATTTATGCCCATAGACGAGAGAAGAAGTTGTAGGGTGACAGCCCTGTACATCTGGAAGATGCCCGTGCGGTAGATTAATGTCTATGGCTGGGCCAGAAACAAAAGCAGATGAAAACAAACTCTTACCTTTTAACTTCTTTGGCATCACTTGCGATGAAAAATCCTAAAGTACCCTCTTGGATCTTAAGATGGTTTCCGGGATTAATTAATATACTGCTCAGTGAACAAAAAACAAACAAAGAAGACATGTATGTGAGGTCATGCTCTCAATAAAATTTTGAAGGCAACACCATACAGTTGTTTTTATAGGGGCCACACTAGACTAATGCTTTCCCCAAAGATTTCTTCTAAAGCCCGGTATTCTCTGGCCCACACATTTAGCTGGATAATGTCACCTTTAAACTGTACTGGGTAACTTTCATGTTGGCACACTCCCAGTTAAGGAAATCAAAGTAAATCTCAGTTTTAGGGCTGGTTCTCATAATAGGACCATGCAGCTGCCATCACAGGCATCTGACTTGGTGTAAACTTCCTCATAATATATCTGTGTTCAGATTTGAGACAACTAGGAATGGTCAACATTGAAACATTATTGGTCTAATGAAGCTCTTGCTACACCAGTTTTCCCCTGGATGACAGAGCATTAATGGGACCCCTATATGTATACAGAAACAAACATATACACATACCACATATTACTGTGGGGAATGGTACAAGGCACCCATGCAAGAAGCAAACTGAACATGTTTATAATATTGAAAAACATGGAAACAGATTCCATGTATAGCCCACCTAGGATGAACTGGATCTATCCAAACAGTGGAAAAGAAAGCATTTGTATATTCTTAAGGATTCCAGCCTGCTGTTTATAAAAATGTATGGGGTATCTGAACAGTATGTACTTCCTAGCTGAGATAAACTGTAGTTAGAAACAAAAATTAGCTCCCCAAAATTCCTCCCTGCAGCAAAGTATGAACCTAAGTATACATTGTCCTATTTAAAGGTAGTATAAATAGATTAGCTGACCAAGTTGTGTTTGAACTCACAGGAAAGATAAATATATCCTAATTTAATAAATGGATGAAACAAACTCATTTAATTTCTGTAGATCAAAAGCAGAATACAAGGATGTCTTACCCAGAGACTGAGAGAAGACTTTGGGCTTGATAGATACTGAATTTAGGCACTCTGAGTGAAGCAATAGGCAACAAAAGTATTCTTTGATCTGAAAAGCTGGTGATTAAAGGTAATGGATATTTGGAATCAGTCTAAAGGAAGTCCTCAGCTGCCCCAAACAATCAAAATGGAGGATAGTAATTAACATGTAATCTTTTTCTGCTGGCAAGTCCATTCCAGAGAAGTGCTGTGGCCAACAGAATGATGTGTCTGCAGCAGCAACACAGGAAGGACCCAGGTGAACTTTTGTTCTGTTGAAGAACTCTGAGCAGATCATTACTGCAAAAATAATTGTTTGTGGTTATGAGAACATCCACCATTACCTGTAATAAGACCTGACAGAAAAGAAAAAAAAAAAAAAAAAAACACTAATAGCAAGTCTGTGGAGATTTTATTGTCCTGCCTAGAACTACAGGCTGCAGCAAGATTCCTTCCAAATCTGAAAGCAGCAGTCCATACTAATAGCACAGTCTGCAATGGGCAATGACCATCCACAGGCTCTTCCTAATTGCCCTCTGGCAATGCGCACATCTCAATACCACAAGCCCTAGGATTTGGGGGAAAGGGTGAGCGCATAGGCAGTTTAGAAAGATTTCTTTTTCAAAGTCAATTAAATGCAACATTTTAGAAAGGCAAAGTTCTGGATTTTGCACATTTTCGTAACTTCTCTCCTGCCAACACCTCGTACGTGCTCTGACATCAATCAGAATTGAGTCCTAAGTCCAGTACTGCTGACTGACTTTAGGCAAATTGCTATGCTTCTTTAGAAATCACTGTTCTTCACTCTAAGAGGAGGTTAATGATCATAATAATCTTCCTTTTGAGAAATGAGATACAGAAAGTCCCAATGCATGTTTGTTATTATTGTTACTTTATTATTTTATTATAAAAAACTGGCCAACTCATTTTCAACAGTTATCAGAGAATTTCTTTAGCTGGTTCCATGAAACGGAGCACAAGGCTCCTGATCAAAATACCCCACCCCATAATAAGATGAAGTTACAGGGTAAAACACTACAGAATAATTCATCAGGACATCCATGAGAATTTCTAAGCACTTCAAAAGACCTAAGAGGGGGCTACATGTTAAAAGCTAGAAAGGCTAAATTTTGATATGTATTCACATAAAAAAGAAAGGACAGCTTCTGAGTTTAAAAAAAGACTACCATCATTTGAACACTGGAATTCAAAAGGAGAAACATCTTGGTGACATCTACACAATACGAATGTCACACGGACCACTGTTTCCTCTTCCTGTTTCGGATGCCTCATTAATTGTACTCCAGTGACTGAGCTCACCATGTCACTGAAATACACTGAGGTTCCTATCAGTCAGACATTGCTTTTCATTGTCTCTGTTCTGCATCTATAGCGAGCAAGAATTAATCCATGGGGACAAGTTGAGATTGGCATTCTAGAGAGTACAGGTTAAGGTAATTCATTCGTCCTCAAGATTCTTGTAGTCAAGTTAGGGTCATGGAAGGAAAGACTTCAGGTGCTGATACGGGGATTATTGGAGTTCACCACCCTTGTTGGTTAAGCATGAGTGAGACTTCACCAACACAGGGGCTGGCTTTGGGCATGGGAATACTTCACTTGCCTCATCAGTAAGATGGGGCCAATCATTGCTAGTTTCATATCTGTTAGAGAATTAAAGTATTCCCTCTGTCCTGAGTGACAGGCACGTGTTAAATCCATAATCTGTTGGTGCTATGAAGAGTGAGCAAAGAAATTATAAAATTAAATGAGAGGAAACAAACTCTCACTGTGCCATGTCTCTGTTCTCCATTTTTCCCTTGGTTCTAGTAACACCCCTAGAAGGTACCCTGGTGGCATGCAAAGACCTTTTGCCTGATTGCAGCATACAAAAGATTTTATCTCTGTGCCACATCTGGAGATTGGAGATGAGCTAATTCATACTAGCTTCTGGCTTCACAGGGAGTTAACACCTGTCTGTTCAAACTTACAACCGATGCATAGGGAACTGAAAGCACCTGAAATGGCCCCACAAACTATGCAACTCCAACACACCCTCAAGGTCCCTGTGGACAGGATAAAGAGGGTTTACATCATCTGCATGTGTGGTGTGAGGCTCCATTTGAATTTAAAGTGTCCCTTTCCTTAAACATAAGAAAAAGGACTTTAGATCGAAGTAACTCTTTTTCCCGTAAAGTGCCTATTACCTTTAGAAGCTGTTCTTGGCATTTCAACCGGAATACATAAATTCTCTCCTAAGATTTCCTCTCTCCCTAGGAGAACAATCAAGGATTTTGTTCTTATGCCTGCCAAGCACCCTCCTCCCTGTTTACCCCTTTCCATCAGTCCTCTGGCTCTAACTGTCTAATTCACCAGCTTTATCAAAGATAAACTTCAAGATGTGTCATGTGAAGAATCAAAGGGAAAAAAAGCCCATATATCCATTTGCAGAATTCCAACAAGGACATCTTCTTGGCAGGACATCTTCTCTCATTTCAAGGAACATATAAATTATCCTCTCTTTTCTATGGCCTTGCTGATTTCAATGGAAAACTCCCAGTGAGAGCTGGCAGCACAGAGCTGGTAGGGTTCCTTCCCCAAAGATAATTGCTCTGTCTTTTCCTTCTGCTCTCAGATTAATTCTGTATCTGGATTTATTCTCTGTCAACCCACTCACTGTGTAAAACAAATACATATTTACTGTAAGGAACCCACAGTTGAGTAGAGAGGTGAAAACAAAACAGTGGTGCCTTGGCTCATGAACTTAATTCTTTCCATGATTCTGGTTGTAAACCAAATTAAATGAGAACTGAATCAAATATCCCCATAAGGTCAACATGGAACCTAACAATTGAATTTGATTTGGTTCTTATCCAGTGTGGTTTGTGACCAGAACTGTGGAAAGAATTAAGTTCACGAACCAAGATACCACTGTATCATGTTCTATTTTTTCATAGTAGTACACTTAGAGCCTAATGTACAACAGATACTTTTGAACTCTTCTGAATAGATGAAAAGCTGAGTCATCGGTCTCTGTCCTGAAAGCTTTCCTCTTAACAGGAGAAAGGTAGTGACCGCTGTTCTTTTAAAAACCAAGCTATAGGTCTCATCTGCCAGGCTGATGGGGTGACCATGTATTTTTTAGCAGACTGGCCAATGAGCTCACAATCTCTCGGACATTAAGTATAAATACAAAAATACACATATACAGCAAATCTTTTGGGAAGTTGGAGCAACTAGCTTTAATCTTGAAAACACAACTCACTTAGAACTGAAAGTTATTTCTAAACATAAAACCTATCCACATGAAATGGACAGCAGGGCTCAATTCAGAAGGGAAGTGTTTGTATCAAGCCTCTTTGAGAGGTGTTAAATAAGCTGAACTGCATTTTTCTGGGCATCTCCTGCTGAACTCTGTTCAGGCTGCAGGACCAGGACTTGGTTAAGGAGAAGTTATTTTCCCCCTGCCTCCAACACTCCTATCGAACCTCTGGGAAGCATTTAGTGATCTCTTTTTCAATAATCATAAAGCTTACTTATCTACTGCTTGGGGAAACAACTGATTTTTTTTTTTTTTACAACTGGTGATTGACATTGCAACTGAAACAGATATTATTTTAAAAGAAACTTTTACATACTCCAGACAAATATGATAGGTGTATATTTCTCTCCTCCTCCCTCCATTTTTTGTTAAGTGTCATGTACCATTCTCCAAGCAATTAAGGAAAAATCACAACTCATAGGAGACTATAGTTTATACTCAAAAGCATGGTAATTACAATTGTGTCTAGCAGACCAATGGGACTTGATTAACTAAAGCAAACAAGTAAGAACCATCCAGGACTTCAGCTCAAGCTATACCCAGATATATCATACCAGTGGGAAGAGGCCCCTCTGATCATACATGTTCTCACACAATTCCTGTCAGTTGGAACTGTGTTTGAATCAACTTTCAGAGACAATATCTTACTGCAGTTTGTGGGCTATGTTAGGTCACAGCTCAGGGAGACCCCAAATCTCAAACCTTATCACCTTTCTGGAATTTTCATTTCTTCTTGGCTTTAAAATACCTGCTGCCGGAGTCCCACACAACTAGACATGCACATTTTTACTCCAGGATAAGTGCAGGAGACACAGTTGTGTGTTCCATGTTGAGTATACATCAGCAAGTTCATTGACACTGATACACAGTAATAAAGGTTGCTCCCAGTTGGTCAGATCCAATGACCACTAACGTGGTCCACCAGTCCTACTGACAAGGACTTCTTTAGCCTGACTCTATCTCATTAATTTTAGAAATGGAATTTTAAGTTATATTTTACACATATGTATAATGTCAGCCACATGAAATGGGAAAGAGAGAGCTGATCTGGGAATGATAGCACTGGATATCTGGTCCTGGGAGCAAGCCATGTCACTTTCTGGTACATCTCTAGACAAGTCATGCCTACATTACAACATGCCTTCACCACAAGATAAAAGGACTCAGGGGCCAAAAGCCAACAGCAGAGGTGCATCACTGTGGACCTTTGCAGATGCAAAGTGTTGCAGTAACTTCTCGCAGTTGGATCATAGCAATAATACCAAACTGACAGGAAGCCACCTCTATTTATACACATCTACTAAGAAAACCACAGAGGGTCGGATGTTGGAAAGAGTTACAGACAAATACACACACACACACACAAACACACACACAATTACAAACACGTGACAGTGATCACAACCACTTAAAAAAATGAACAAGTAGGCATCGCAATAGTATATTTTCAACAGTACTACTTTAGAGAATACATTACTAAAAAACTATGCTGGAAATTTTAGGAGTTTTTTTTTTTCTTAAAAAATGTCATTGATGATGAATTAGTCATGCTTCATGCAACATAAAACAGCAGCAAAACAGAGTGAAGTCACATGGCTGAAGTTGAGATATTTTGTACTAAGAAATATGTCCAAACTCACTAGGGGGGAGAAACCATGAATTTGTCCCAATAAACAGTATTCATTCAGGGAACCAAGTACAATCATCTGGCAATTTAATAGCAGTGTTCTAAGTCTTTATTGAACACTGCCCAAAACACCAAATATTCAAAACGAGGTAACCAAACTAAATACAAGGAAAAAGAGAACTATAAGGGCTTGGTCTCTGTTTTGTGGATAAAGGACACAAACTCTGCTCTACAAAGTGGAAACTGGACACAGGTAGGGGGAGGTCACTGGGAATGTGGTATGGGATGCAGACAAAATGGCACTCGCGTCTGGTGGACACCAAGACACATCAGGACAATACATAAACAGACATGAAGGGCTAGAGAGAAGTGTCCTCCTTTTCAGCTTTAATAGTGTTCGTTCCCATCATTGGTGCCAAGATTGAAAACAGGATTATGCCTTTCCTTTTTCTAGGTTTCCTGCAAAGAAGTTAGTGCGTCATCCAAAAGAACCAACAAATCAAACAGGACAGCAATGGGCTAATTTCAATTTTATGTAGTCTAGTTGGAGAGGGGATACATATATATATATATATATATATATATATATATGTATGTGTGTGTGTGCGTGTGTGTGTGATTTTATATATATATATATATATATATATATATATATATATATATTAGACAAGGGAATGAGATTATATGCACATATAATCTCTCTCTTCTTGAATTCTTGGCAAATGGTTAGTCCTGTGGTTAGGAGTGAAGACAGAGGGTAGAGTTGGAAAGGTAGTTAACGAAGAGTGCATACCGCTTTCGGCTTCTGCAAAACGACAAGAAAAGAATTTAAAATCAAACAGTTTGATAATAGATTGACTGACACCAGAAGGAAAGAAGGAATAAAACCTTTGTTTCAAATCACTTAAAGGATGCATGTGAAAACAAGGTTTTTCCACAAAGCATGAAAACATCGTCATGAGGTGAAACCAGCAACAAAAGGGGCAGGTAGTTAAAGGCAGGGTAAAGGCAAGGGGGCAGGGAAGGCGGAGCAGCACCTCTGAAATTGAACACCTGCTCAGTTGTAACATGTGAGTGGGAAAGCAGTGGGAACTTCACAAGTGCAGAACAAACTAAAATTGTTTTCCCCCAAAAGATCAAAAAGTTATTTGTTTTTAACACATAGTATGTCTTCCAAATCCTGTGTTTGCTCAGGGGCACGAGCCCCATTCCCTCAAACACCCCTTTTTCCTCAAGAACCAATGTGCTTCCACACTGAGACCAAGCCACGTTGGAGGATTAAAGCTGGCAACAGCACACAGCAAGCCAAAAGAAAGCCCAATTCTTCCCTCTTCTAAAAAAGAACAATCTGAAAACGAATCTGCATATATGGCTTTGCTGAAAATATCTCGGATTTGTGAATCAAGGCAAAAACCTCATCAAAGAAAAGATGCTGTCTTCAGAGAGTGCTGAGTTTGTTTTCTTAGAATGGTGACAGTGGACCCATGCTGAACCATTAACTGCTTTTCCCTCTCTTTCCCTGTGACCAAAAGGTGGCAAATGGGAGACCACTGGTGAAGGTTCTTGGTACAGGTTCTTGCCGTACAATTATTGCACAATCGGACCACCTATTATTTAGCATTAGCATCACCTACATCATGAAACAAAGTCTCTTTAGAGGTGCACAAAAATGATAGAGAACACGAGTTACACAAAGATTTACTGATTCGGCAACACAAAGAATATCATTTGCAAAAACCTAGTTTATAAAATCCTCCACCTGGAAACAGATGAAGAATGGCAAAAAAAAAAAAAAAGTAAATGAATCGAATCCTAAAAAAGTCCCCCTTTATCTGTGGAACAGCAAAGAGCCAGGATTCTCTCACTTTTTGCAAATAATATTCTTCACTTTGTCAACATGGGAAAGAAAAATGTATATTTATATACATATTTGTTCACTGTTGTGGCCATGTTCAACGTGTGGCCACCAAATCTACCATGATGTCTTTCTTTTGGTTGATTTGGATTTTCAAAGTAGCTTAGCATTTGATCAGATTGACTTTGTGTACAATCTGATCTGGTGGGCAAGTAAGAGAAAACAGTGGATTGAGTTGCTCACAATCCAGTGTTTTTGGTTGGTTGGTTGGTTGGTTGGTTGGTTGGTTGGTTTTGTTGTCATAGACACAGACCGCACATTTGGAAGTCTGTCCTTATTGGGTCATTCACACAGATAAGCAAAACTCCTTAAATTACAGCAGGAGACTTCTAGCCTTGCCCTGCACTCTGTTCAGCCATGAAGGTATGGTGGGCATTGTCTGAACCTGAGGCTTGATGATCTGCAGGGACAAATGATATTCTAGGGGAAGAACAGACTGCATGTATCATTTCCAAAAGCAAAACCTGGAACATCTCTCAGCTGGTTCTCTTTCTTCCCAAGCTATGGACAAAAACTGAGGAGCGGAGAGTCATCTCTCCTTTCTCTCTAACCCACATAGTTCTCCATCAAAAGAAAATTCCTTGTTAGCATGATGCTGCCCTCGTCCGGCAGTGAACCTCTATATTGACTGTGCTGTTATCTATTTCAAGCAGACCCTGTCCCTCCTCAGTCTGATTTGCACACAATTAAGTGAAAATAAATAAATGAAGAGGGCTCCGGCCTGTGAGCTCGGCTATCCTGGCTAATTTACATGAATCCAGGATTCTGCCACCTGGATTTCGGCAGTACCAGGAGAAGCACATATGGTGTACGATAGGCTGCTTATAATTTGGCTATCAAGAGAGCTGGTGTCTCTCACCCTGGCTCTGCATCAGGCCTGCTGTAAAGGAGGCCGGAGTCCACCTGCTTTTTGCTCAGTAGTAAAAAAGGATTGAAAGACAGGGTCTGTCCCAGGTTCAACACTTAGACGATGAAAAGGTCAAGTTGAGATGATTGGGTGGAAATACTTCAGTGGCTAATTCCTCTCCTCTGGGGAAATCCTCTCCGAATGCCCAGCGGGGCTCGAGATGCCAGGCTAGTCTGAGATAGAGGCTGATTGAGCATGCCTTAAAATGTACCCTAGGATCAGAGAGATGCTGTACCCAGTTCCAAGCAAATAAATCATGTGCAAAACAGGGGACATGGACTGGATATTTCCACAATGTACTTTCGTATCATAAATGTCAACAGGCCACTGAGTCATAGCACTTACTTACCGGCTCTCTCGGTTGGCGGACTTGTACTCAATGGCTATCATTAGGAGCTTGAGCTTCACAAAACACAGCCTGCAAATGAGATGGAGAGAAGCCTCCCAGTCAGTGTTTCTGCTTGAGCAGTCACACAAAGAACACTGTTATGACCTTTCAGTCTCCTAACATTCATTATCCAAGGGAATCTTTATTCCACCAACCCGGTGCCAAGGGGCACCTCCAAGTCTTCCCCATTAAATGTGCTTTCTCACAAGTGATAAGATGCTGCATGTTCAGAGTGCAAACTGCACTCAGGCCTGGATGTCTAGACACAGACTCCAACCAGGGATTTGTGCCTAGGGATTTACACCGGGCCAGATTCATTAGTTACGCAGTCAGGTAGTAAAATGTTAACTACAGGGGGAGGGAGAGACTTGGAGCAGCTGGACCTGTTATTTGGCTTCTGTTTCGGTCTTTTGTATACATGGCTCATACTCGGGTTCCGAGCAGACCCCTGTGTGCTTGGAATGGTGGTCATAATACTTAGCCTCTGTGTAAGTGCCCAGCACACCACTAAGTCTTTGTCACTGCTGGCTCCATCCAAGCTGTCTCACCTCATCTGCCCGGTGCTCTCCACCGCAGGCCAGACTGTTTGGAGGCTGGCTTGCTCCTGCCTCCCTGCCTGCATTATTGCCCAGCCCTTAGCAACCCATGCCGTCTCCTCTCCTTCTGGCCATCCTCTCTGGCCATGTCACGCCTTCCGAGTAGTAGGTCTGCTCCGGCTCTTGCTACCCCCTGGTTTTTATTCTCACGATTCTCCCAGGACTGGTCTGGAGCTCCATCATTTAGCTCTTAGCCAACTTCCCCTTGGCTATGGTCACTTCCTAGTGTGTCTCGTTTCCTGTGTCTGCACTGCCCCCTCTTCAACCAGAACAACTTCGTTAAGAGTCTCGGACTTGTTGGAATTCCCAGAGTACATCATGAATGGGTCCATCCATACAGAGAAGCTCGACTGACAAAAGACTTCCCCTTACTGGGTTGCAATTTCAAGAAAACAATAAGTACAGTAAAATACTTTGCATAAAGATGTTCAAGCTAGTGTTATTTATAAAGACTAGAAGACTCTAAAGCAACCTAAGTAAAATGGAAATATGTAACAAAGCAATGGGAATATGGTGTTAGGCAGTACTCAAAATGAGTTTTGCAGACTATTTCAAGATATGAATAACAAATACGACATAACAACACACAAACATGTAAATGACATGGTACAATTCAATTGAAATATATATTTATATATGTTAGCAATAAAAGCTCACATAAAAATGATTCATGTATATCACATATTATAAATTCCTGCAGTAGACATATTTACTTATATCTTAATAACTGTTTGGATAACAAAACACTGCTTAATGGACAGACTGAAAAATGCACTTATGGTTATTTAGTTCCAGCACTGAAAGGGGGATAATGTCTCCCTTCATAAACCCACTTATTCATTAAGATATCCCAGAGAGAGACAGACAGACAGAAAGACAGACAGACACAGAGAGAGCAACTGAAAGACAGACACAGAGAACCCTGGTTGTTAAGATTTCTCTTGAGAACTCTATTGTACAGGTAATAACTGAGATCCAGAATACTCAAATAATTTGCCCAGTGGTTAGATATTAGGTCTGTAGCCAGTGCCTGGCAGGATATATACAACATCGTCATCTCCAGCAAAAGCTGCCTTGCATTGGAAGAGCTAGGCAATCTGCAAATATACTGAGTGAATCACACATTTACAAATAATCACAAATGTTATGCAGAAAAAGAAGAGAACTAGAGAGGATAAAGAGTAACAGGAAAAAGAGGGTGTCACCTATGACTGTCCAGGAGGACCGTTCCCAGGATGCAAAGGGTACAGGAGCATGATGGGCAGGCAACGAGAAGATATAAGGAAAAAGCCTAGGGCAGTAGTGGCGAGCTTATGGCACATGGGCCCCCAGCGGGCTGTTTGTATCATTGAAAGCTCTGAAAGTTTTGCCATCACTGGTCTAGGCAGTAGAAAGAGTGTATGTGAAGGCTCTGAGGCAGGAAAGAGCTCTGGGTATTTGAGAATGAGCAATAAAACCAGCCAGGGTGGAGCGGAGAGAGCAAAACTGAGAGTGGCAGTGGGTAGATCCAAGAGCAAGGTGAGGGGTGAGACGATGAGGACTTTACTCGCCATAGTAAGGAGTCTGCAGCTTATTCCAAGTGAATGAGAGCCCTTCATGTGGTTCTAAATGGAGAAGCCACAGAACCAGAGAGGCTATACTTGGAGATATGTTGCTGGCAAAGAAGGTACTGGTGAAGGCCTGGTGCTTTCCAGGTGGAAATGAGACCAATTGCTCATTCCTGTGTGTGAGGTCCTGGTTCCCAGGCACTGCATTTAACAGACAGTCAGATTTCAAAGGACCACATCCATGCAAGCATGTCTCTGCTTTCCCAGTGATTTGCAGGTTTCCTGCCTTCTGCCAGCAGACTTTAATGACCTGGCCTTTGTGCCCATAATGCAGCTTGTTGAAATACCAACACACATACCCAACCATAGTAAGAAAATGCCCTCCTTAATTTATGTCTCATAAATTAGGAGGATTCCACTAACATACACCCTTTATGGGGCTGTTACTTCTGGAACTCAAATCATTTAAACATCACATAGCTTATGCCATGTTTAATGAACCAAATTACCAGATTAAGTAGCCACTACCTAACGTAAATAGTAGTTAAGTGCCAAAAAAATCAAGATGAACGCTAATCTTAACTTAGAAGGGATCATGCAAGGTCAATTTGCTGATATCCCATGAGCAGTGACCATTCCAGGGAACACTGATAGTTCATGAGATCAAAGATCTTGATTGTTTTTCTAATCCTACTGGTATGAAAGGCAAAAGTAGCTCACAGTAATGGAAAATTATTTCTTCCAAGTTACTACAATGCCATTTACCCACTGGATATAAAAAGAAAGGAGCCTCCTAATGCAGAAAAGTCAATAAAATCCATGCAGTCTTACATATGTATATATATATATATTTCCTAACTTTATAAAGGATGACTGGCAGGCCAATCTCCTCATCTTCCACCAAGTTTTAAATCCATAATGTTCTAACTCTAAAATTCATACCTAAGAGGATTCTCCACTGACTTTTTGAAGCCTTTTTTAAAGAAGCCTTTTAATCCAAAACAAGCTGTTGCTCACTGGCCAAAGGAGAGACAGGAAAAGAGGCAAGTGATGTAACAGTGACTAGATGCAGGACCACACTACAGATTTCCAGACTCTGGTCCTTCCAAACTGACTGGTCCTGCCCTTCCTATGTGTAAGACAACCTGAAGTCCAGAGAGCACAAAGCAACTGGCTCAAGATCAAACGTGTTTTATAAAAAGCCATAAGAGGCTCTGAAGTCCCAGTGTAGTATATCCTGCAGGTATGTCTCACAAGAACAGGAAAAATGAAGTGGTGGCCCCAAGCTCACATGAAAACATGTTTTGTTTTACTGGTACAGTTGCTTTTTAACAACTAGAAATAGATACCAACTGTTGGATTCATATAAAAACTGGCTCTTCTGCTTTTCTAGAAAAATTAGATATGGCCACACTGGAAACACAGCCCAGTTGGCTAAAAGAAACTGGATCAATGAAACACTCACTTCCACCTGAGAGGGAGTAAGTATTCTCCAAGGTGCACAGTCCCCACCACGTGCCATATTTTTCTCCGACTTCTCACTCTTCACTCTTTGTTACTAACGGCCTGCAAGCCACAGGCTTCTAAGTTTTTAATTTCTGCTCCAACAGGCATCCTCTGTAATTGGCAAAATACAGTGAATGATAAACCAGGATTTAGACTGGAAACAGAACTATGACTCCCCTGTGAGTGCTCAAATCACATTTTTTGTATTAGATGTTGCATAAGGCAGCAGCAGAGATGTAGCCTTTGGTAGGGGTCCAGCAGGGGAGAGCAGACTGAGGTTGGTGAGATCATTACCATTTTACTTTTCTCTCTTCCCTCTGGACTGAGGTTCTCTAGTATAGGGTGGAGGCTTTGCCCCAACCCTTGGCATTTTGTAAAGTGCAGAAAGCACGCTTTCTTCATTGTCACTGCAGGCTAAATAAACAAATGCACGGATGGAAGGACAGTGGATCCTCATGAGTTGATGGGATAATGGAGAAAAGACAAAGTGAAAAGCTAAGAACCTCTAGAAGGAGTATACGAAGCAGGTACAGGATCTCGCTATAAGGAGCTTCTTAACTCGTCTTGTTTGCTATAAGCAGACATATTGGAAAAGAAGGACATGGAAGGAAATAATAGTTGTTATGTGTTCTGGGAATCTTATTTTTGCTTAAATCCATTATGCCAAGATGCAAATCCAATTCTAAGAGACAGACAGAAATTAATCCTTGAGATCATCTGGAGATCCGCCACATGGCTACGTGCCTAAGCACATGCCCTAGACTACCCAGAATTGCTGTCCTGTGGTTAAATATTTACTTGTATCATTCAACACCTTTTGAAGGGCAAAGCAGAAAAGGCATTAGCCATAAAATCTTTACAATTACCTTTCTGGCTTTGCTCAGTCAATGGTGTTTCAGTGTATACAACACCACTACGGGATCAGGAAGCAGGATTAGCATAAAGTATAAGGAAAAGGCAAGAAGCCCTTCACAATGTGATAAGTAGGATAAAATGTGCCATAAGTTAGCAAGAATTTAATTCTTGGCTCCTAAAACAAAATGTCCCAATATGTCCAGTGCAGGAAGTTGTCACTGGCTGCAAAAATAATTACAGAGGAATAGAAATGACTTTTTTTTTCAAGAAAAATGCCACTTGTCACAAAAAGGTCTTAAACCAGCAATCTGCAATGAAACTGTTGTAATAACAAGTTAGATTGCTTTCCAGATAATTATTAAGTAGAGGTCTACCAAATTTGACAATGACATTATACAAAGCCCCCCCCCCGCCTTTTTTTTTTACTGCCTGCATCATCTGTTAACTATAGTAGTTTCAACCCAGATGTTCCTGAACAAAGGCTCTTAAGAATTAGAGTCCAACTGTTTCCACCTACCCAGAGGGAAATAAATTGTTCTTGCCATTAAATCAGCCCTCTTGACTGGGAAGATTACTTGCTGGTGTGAATTTAAACATGAACCCTGCCATGGAGCTTGCACCTCCTAATGCGCCCAGGAAGAGTCTAGAGACATGGCATTTGGAGCGCTGAAGATGACTCGCCCCTCGAGGCAGCTGGGTGAGGACAGAAGCGGTGGTTCCCATCATGCTCCCTAACCCTAGCTCCTCCCCTAAACAGCAGCTCCTCCCCAGTTACCCAGAGACCCCTGGGAATGTCAGGCCCACACACGTGATCAGCAGAGATGTGCTATAAAGTCTGCTGCTTTGTCCTTAGAGTCAGGGAATTCCAGTGGAAAATATTTGCATTCGGGGGTTTTGATTGGACATGATAGCTTCCTGAGACAAAAACATCGAGTTAAAGAAATAGTTTTGAAATCATCAGGACTTTTAATACCCAGACCAAGAAAATAATATCACTTAAAATGCTTATGGAGGGGTTGTTAAACTCCATTTTTCCATACCCCTGGTAAAGGTTTAGTGGGAAAGTTTTAGACTACCCTTACTCTCAAACACACACACACACACACACACACACACACACCCAGACCCCTATCTCCAATATTTCTTCCAGTACACCTAGGAGGCTTAAATTAAAAATAACTACATTCTTCATTCTGGATAATTAGCATTTGCCTTAAGTGTGAAGAAGTCTATTTTTTATATTATTATTAATCAGATACAAGCAATGTAAAAAAAAAAAAAAACTATACAACTGCTCTGTGTAACCTAGCATCCACCTCAGTTCCAACTGAACACCCTCCTGGCCCTTCTGTCAAGAATTCTGGACTGCCACTGAGCATTGCAGTAGGTTTTATGATCACTGGTTTATTAATTGACACATAGAAGGTTTATTGGACACGTTCTTGGTGCCGAGAGCAGAAATAATCACCAATATTGTACTTGTATCTATGTTCATACAGGTTCGGCCCTAATTATAAAACTCCTTAAATAAATGCATGGATACAGCCAGTTATGTCAGAGGAAAATATTTTTTAAAAAACCATATTTGAGCCTCCCTACAAATTTTCTTAAGATGCTAATTTTTTGCAGCCAGGCTAAAGAAATCTATCATATAACACTTGGGTTTGGCTGACTTATTTTGGCTCCATGTTCAAATCTGGGAGTCTCTCTGTAAAAAGTAACAATTTTACAAAATTCACGTTAAATTAGTTATAATAATTTTCACTGGGTAGAGGATCAGCTTTCTCTGGATACTCTCTTAAGTTTCTGCCTACTGCTTCTTTGGAACGAGCAGTCCAGGCAAAATGATCAAGCATGAGAACATGATTTTCTGAATTCTGCAGGCACTGACTGCAGGGACATAGGTGAAGGGGTGAGGACAGCCCTCTCCCCATGAACTGTCTGCAGCCAACACAATAGCAGCCACACCAGGCTTTGGGACAGAACTCCTGCCCTTCAGCACAGCCGAGGAAGATCCAATTGGAGTTCCCCAAGTAACCTGGGCATTAAATACTCTACATCGAATCTGAATTTTAACTGCTCCATCAGCTGCAGAGGGACAGGGAGACACAGCGTATTTTAAATACATCTTTTGTCCTAATCCCCTCTGAGCTGTAAAACCTGATACAATTAAGCTTTTATATTTTGCAAGTGATGAATGACTGACTAATAGCCTCACTGTGAGACTCAGAACCCAGGATGTGATGTTCTTGCCACAGCCCAGCTGCTGAAGCCCTGCCTTCCTCCATCTCCTCCTCCCTCCTCTCTCCTCTCCCTCAGGCTCCGACCTGGGGCAAGGATGTGCAGCTTCATCCCTGGCCAATTCTTAAGATGAAAACACTATCACCATCTCTTCCCAAAGCAACACAGCTCAAAACATATCTGATGTGTCTCTTTCTCCCATGTAAAAGGGAGGAGGTGGAACCAATTGGCTCTAACTGGAAAACCTCATAAAGACCTGGGTGTTTGGCAAGTTTGGTGTGACTGTGTGGCCCAGCCTTCCATCCCAGTTCCACTCTGCTTACAAAACCCACTTCCTTCTTTTCCCCTCACTCTGAATCTGAGCTCCTTCTGAAGCACAGATCAGATGGCATCTCGTCCAGGAAGCCTCCCCAGCCCAAAGACACTTTCGCTCTAATGTTCAGCACAGCTACTCCAGCTGGGTGCACCCACCAAGCATTTAAGGGCCACCATGTCTCCTCGAGCATGGCTATTCTTCCTCTTAGCCAGAATGCAAACTGTGAAGGTAGCCCACTGCAGGGAAACCGAATCCTTCCCCTGGCATTTGTGGGTACTGTCACACATCTTCCCACATGCACACATTTGACCAAAATCTAACTGCAGGTTCCTCTAGAAGTGGCACCAAGCTTGGCACGATAGTGATAGTGCAAATATAGTTCATTAAATGTCTGGGCCATTGACTGGTGACTGATGGACAGGGGAATTTACTAAAGAGTACATGTGACGTGGAAAATGATAGTGTATTTTTTTCCAAGTGTTTATATTCAATAGAGAGGACAATGCAGTAGAGAAAACGGAGAGGTGGGAGAGGGACATGATTAATTCCACATGATGGTAAGTAGTGCTATCCTTAACCACTTCAGAGCTGAGGCGACTAGAGGTATGTACCAAGCCCAAGGTCAGGCAGCTGGTGCCATCAAGGCAGAGAGTTATACATAACTCAAGTGTCTCTCCTCTAAGCACATACCCAGCGTATGTTTGGTCTGGAAGTTTGTGACTCCACAGCCCATAACTTATGAATCGCACAACACCCTAGTGTGGCTAGTGCTCAAACACCAGATCTTTCAGGGGCAAACAGGGCATCCCAGTCCTGCCCAGCAGATAGGCTTGGTGCTGGGAATCTGTACCTTCACTGTCACCTGCTGAGGAAGGTGGGGAGCAGAGAGGATAGGAGAGTAGATAGTTTCTTAGGGGAAAACACAGTGGATGGCACTCTTTCTTTCAGGTCCCAAAGCTTCATCCTTGATGTTACTGCCATACCTAGGGACAAGCCAGCTTTGTAAAACAAAGGGGTGCTCAGGAGCTACTGGCCTTCAAAAAGAACATCCTAGAGGCAGCTTAGGGAAAGCATGGGCCAGGCCCACCAGGATCTCCAAGGCCTTGTGATGACTTGGGGGTTACACCCTCAGCTTCCTTGGCTTCCCCTGGACTTACCCACATTTAGCACTTGCTTTTCTCATCCAGAAACTTCTTTGTTTATCCCTACTGAAGACACCAGTGCAGGCACTAAAGGACTCAGCACCCTGACTTTTTTTCTTGCACTGATCTGGATTAAGCATGGGTGTTGGGAAAGCAGTCAGGGGTGTGCTTGGCATGACACAGTTCAGACCCATTCCTCTGACCCTCGAGATTGCACAATACCCCACCTGAAGAGGAAAGGATGGAAAGGAAGCTCCGTCAAGGCCCCAATCTTCATATAAGCGTGTAAGCTGTGATTCTGTGATTCCAATAACTGAGCTCAAAGTGGGAAACAAGAAGAGGTTGTTTCAGAGTGAGGGGTGGAAGATTGAGGTAAGATAAGAGGGGTACTATTAGGAGGGCCAAGGTAAGAGTGAATAGTGTTGAGTATATGTTTATTACTTTCCAGTTTCCAGTCCTCAGAGTTTGAGTTTCCTGGCTTGAAAAGAAAGAAGGAAAGAAAGAGAGAAGGAAGGAAGGAAGGAAGGAAGGAAGGAAGGAAGGAAGGAAGGAAGGAAGGAAGGAAGGAAGAAGGAAGGAAGGAAGGAAGGAAGGAAGGAAGGAAGGAAGGAAGAAGGAAGCAAGGAAGAAGGAAGCAAAGATGAAAAAGAAATTTCTAGGCCTACTCCCATATCTTCTTGGCATCTGGAAATGAAGCCTAGATGTCGCTCCATTTAATAAACTCCCCAGAAGATGCATAATGAGCCTGCCTCCCACTAACACTTACTCCAAGCTGCTCCCAATTGCACCAGACCCCAGCCCTGGAAATCTGATAACCCGTCTTTCAGCTGGCACTGGGATGGGCACCTATATCCTCTAAGTCTCAGTGTCTGCGTTTAGAAAGCAATGACAGTGAGATGAATATAAACCTCCCAAGACTGTTGTGAGTACAGATGAGAAAATGTAGATGAGAGGTTAGATATGATTTTGAATTGTGTCTAAATTCCCTTCTGCTTTGGAAACAAAGCCATATCCTCTGGTCTGATGTGGGTGAGAATCATGCAGAGAGGTCAAAGCATGAAGTAGATACGAGTCTCATCCTGGACAGGGGAGTTAGGCTGTGGCTTGAAATTTTTAAGGTGCTAGCTTTGCTTCTCTTACTTTCCTCTGGCCCCTTCCTGTTGTCTTGAGAAAAGACCTTTAACTTCACCTATAGATCTGTCCCCTTATCTTCTCCCAGAATGACTCTCCCGGATTCTGAGAAAACTCCAAGCTCTCCCTGCAGTGACCCCACCCTGAAAAGTGGCATTCTTCCAACTCATGAAAGAACAAATTTATTTCTTTTCATGCTTTAAGATGTTATTGGCTGCATATTGTTTTAGTGCGGTGCATAATTACAGAAACTGCTCTGAAAATCTGTATATTTTATCTGTGTTTTATTACGCCCAGAATATTCGCCAATTCTTTTTCTTCTCTATGAACCAGCTTAAAATACATTTTGGCGTCCTTTATGTCATCTTGAAATTGAATAGCCAATTCTTACAGTAATGAAAATACTTATGCACCAGCCTGGTGATATACAACACTACACTCTAATTACGGCTGTGCTTTAATTAACCTGAATTGAAGAGTGTTATCATTAAACTGCTGGTAACTTTGAGTTATGGCTTTTCTTTAATTTAAAGTAGAAAACACAGATAATTAAGCCTCCAGATAATCAAATGCTTGAGGAGAGCTTCAATGTTTTGGGATGTTCCTAAATCTCATTAAATGTCCTTTCTTTATTGATTGCTTCCACCTCTGCCGTATCATTGCATTAAATGCATAATAGTGCTAGGTTGAACACATTCTCTCTCACATCTAAAGTTGGCTTTTACCCCCTTTTTTCTTTTTTATTCTAGAAGCTTTACTGCATGTTAAGTTTTCTGACAACAGGGTAGGCCTGCAGGATTGTCTCCTTTGGGGGACATATTTTAAATACGCAAATAATTCAAGGAAAATATTGAAGCAGTCGCTCTATCCATGAGTGCCTGGCTCTAGAGGTGACACTGAAGGGCAAGGAAGTATCACAATGCCCAGTGGACCAGGCTTGGCTGGGCTATGTGTAGCCACAGACCAGGCCGAAGATGCTGATGCAAATTCGGGGTCAGACAGCAAAAGGAGCCACTTAGCAATGGTAGAAATGCAGGTCCTGTGTGTCCACATCACATTTTTATGTGAATACCACTACTTTGAAATAAATAGCCTTTAAGAAAGTAAAGACTGTACGGTGTCTGAGTCCATGTGGATGTCCCCATTAGAGCCTCTAGGGGAGCGGTCCTCACCCTTCAGGTTAGTTCTACAATGGCTTAACCTCAGTCTCCAGAGAAGAGAGAGAAAGTAGGAAGAGGCGGGGGCCTTTTGGGCAAGGGCTCACATAAGATGTAAACACTAGTCAAGCCAAGGAAATTCAGTGGCCAAGAAAGGGGGCTTTACCCCTCACCTGCTCATGCCCAACACCGTAAGACACCTGCCCTGGCCTCACACCACCCCACACTCAACACAGGAGGCTTCAGATGCCTATTTATGAAGCCAGCTTCTGCTCTAAGTCCTGACTTCTCCTGGGCTTTCTATCTGCAGCAGGGTGAGCTTCAAGAAGATGCTGATGCAAATCCGGTGTAAGACAGCAAACGGAGCCACTTAGCATTGGTAGTCAGCCCCAGAGTCTCAGCCCCAGAGTCTCAGCCCCCAGGTCCCAGGCTCCAGTGCCTCTGAATGGTTAACTTCTTTCCCCGGCAGAAAGAGAAATGGCCCTCTAAGAAAGGAGCACGGGAGTTATAACAGGGCATCCATTTTCAGAAAATAACTTCTTCCAAATCAATTACCTACTCACTTTTCCAGTCCATTTAGCATTCAAACTTGCGCTGAGAGACAGGGTGAGAGATTTCAGTAAACAGCCAAACCATTTCGGAGTGCTCAGGGCCTGGGCCCAGGGACTGGCAAAGTGCACCTGCTGTGTTCTCTGACAGAGTCTCCAGGTAGACAGGAAGCCACCATGCAGCCCGCCCCCTCCTGCCATGCACAGAACAGAGCAGGGCGGTGCAGCAGCACCAGCAGCCCCCAGCACTTTCCTCTCCTTTACTGGAGAGGGTGCTCGATTTTGTGTCTGTACCTCCAGTCCTCCCTCACCAGAAGCTATGTTCGACTAGCAAGTAGGCAGGGGGAAAAATGAGATGGCTTTCCTTTCCCGGCCCAGTGGAGTCTCAGATCCCTGTTTCTTCCCAGTTTTTATCAGCAAAACAGATTTCTCCAGCTTTTGCTAAGGTATCAAAGGATCGGATGTGGTGGTCTGTTGTTCTCAAGGAGTTTGTGTTCTCCTAGGGACAAAGTCTCCCTTTGATTCAAACCCAACTCCTAAAACTGTACTTGGAGAATCTGAGGGATCATCATGCCTCATGGGAGACACCCGCACTCCCTGAGGTTGAGTCATCCCCCATAGATGCTCCCTTATTCTGTCTAGAGGGGCCATGGCAGGCTGCCTATACCCCGATCCTTCCTGCCAAGCCAGAAAGAGTAGAAACCAAGCCTTCTCCTAACTATAACAAGACAGGTGTCCATGCAGGGTTAAACAGTGAAGGACTTATTCAAGGCCTTTTTCTATGCATTTGGTTCCACAACTTCTCTTGTCAATTGTGAAAGTACTTAAGTGGCTTTACTGCAGTAGCTTCTGATGTTGCTGTGATCTGATTTGATTGGAAGGTGGATTAAAACTCCTTTTTCAGGGGATTAACAAGATTTGTTTTTGCCCAATTGAAGCAGAAAGGTGCTGGGAGTGTAGTTTAATGTAGAGCACATGCTTAGCATGCAAGAGGCCCTGGTTTCCACACTCTGTACCAAAACAGTAAAACAATATAAAAGTCAGATATACATGGTTTTATGCCATCCTTCTTCATATGTGTGTCTGCACGATAGGAGTGTAATTCAAGATACACAGGTTAATTGTAGCTCATAAGGTAGTGTAAATGATGACTCTAAACTCAAGATTCTCAGGCCCAAGGGAAAGCTGGAGGCCAGCAGAAATCCCCAGAGCATAGACTTGAAATGATTCACCTTCCTTTTCATCACACAGGGCTGAGCACACAGTATTCCCTCAGTAAATGTCAAGGGTCCCAACCAACCACGCTATTCAGAGCCAAGTGGCCTCCAGTGAGAGGCACAGAAAAGATCCCTGCAAGTCAAAGAGCATCCAGTTAACAGCCACTTACTCACAAACAGTAGGAAAGGACAGACCCACGAAGGCACTGGAGAGATATTCTGTGTACATTTCATTGGAGACTCCTTCCAGGTAGTATTTCTGCCATGTGTCTTCTTCAATCTAAAGGAAAATAACACAGGAAGCAAGCTTAAAACATCATCATGGTGGGCTGTAAGAGGGAAACTAGAGTTACAACCTCTGGCTAGCAACTGAATGCACTAGTTAGATGATGACCACACCAACCAGTGACAACCATACCCAAGAAAGCTTCCAATGACCCTAAATTCATGGCATTGAAGTACATTCTCTTTAAAGGAACATTTTTTTTACTTTAAAGGGAATAAAAATTAAAAAAAAAATAAAAACAATATAGAATTTCAGAACAAAATGATGGGAAATTAACAATGGTTGTTATATTGCATATTATCTTCTAAATAGCTGTTCAGATTACCAGATATAAGCACACAAAATTGATCAAACAATTAAGCACTAACTGTTCCTTTCAATAAACCAATATAAATTAGTAGTGTAATTATCTTAGCTATCTTGTGCGTGTGTGTGTGTGTGTGTGTGTGTGTGTGTGTATCTTTCATCTTCTTAAAGATGTGATATTTTTATACAATGGAGTACTACTGAGATACAAAGAAAGATAAACTTGAGGCTTTTATAGGTAAGTGGGTGTAACTAGAGACCATACTCATAAGTGAAATAAATCAGCCCCACATGTGTAAACATCATATTGTCTCCCTAGAGTAAGAAAGTGAAAGAGTACATAATATCTGAAAAGTACAATAGATATTGTGAAAGGGAAAGAAGCTGATCAAAAGGAAAAAACAACTGGGATGGGAGAAAGGAGAAAAGAAAGAAAGAGGGAAGATGAAGCAACATTTCTTTCAAATCTGTGAAGTTTCTAAAGGTATGGAGATGTGGGCACTGGCCCACCATAGCAACGGACAAGTCAACTGAAACAACTTAGCTGGAAAGCAATTTTGCATTTGTTTTAAAATTCATTAAAGTCTATATTCTTTTACACACCAATTCAGTTTTAAATAGTCATAGCCAAGAAGTAAGTATACGGTATAAGTACACAAAGACATATACAAAAATATCCTTTTTAATTTGTGAAAAATTTGGAGTAATCACAGACGTGTATTACAATGAAACTGTACATCTCTACTCTGAAACAAGAAATTTTTACAACTTATCTGGAATATTACAACAGATAAACTTTACCTTCAAAGAGGTCTTGCCCTAAATTTCATTAGGGGGGAAAAATCTTATCTTCTCTTAGTTCACTGAAAGTTTTGTGCTATTATCTCTTTGTTGTTTCGTTGTAAGACAGAATCTTTTTTGTCTATGTCTTACACTCTGATGAACTACTTTGAAGATAACAATACACAGTATATTAACTATTGTTATTCTCTTACTATTTTGGTAAGAACTTTTTTATTTTTTTATAAGATAGAAAAGCAAAAGATACACTAATCAAGTCCAGTACGTTTTCCAAACAACCTGCTTCATGGTAGGCATTTTGGAAGAATTTTCCATTAAAATCAATCTTTAAAAATTATATACTACCAGGCACGATGGCACACCCCTGTAGTTCTAGCAGTCTTGGAGGCTGAGGCAAGAAGATGCAAGTTCCTGCCCAGCCTAGGCAACTCAAGGACTTACTGAGGCCCTGTCTCAAAATACCAAAAACAAAGAGGCAGGAGTGGGGGTGAAGGGTGTAGCTCAGTGTGAAGGCCCTAGGTTGAATTCCCAGTACTAGGGCAAAAAACAAACAAAAAAAAAACTATGCAGTAAGTAACAGTAAGAATGCTGAGCCACTCTGGGAGGTCAGGGATGTCACAGATCTCCCTGAAGGAAAAAGCCCGGTGCCCTTGGGCATCCTTAACTACAGCCTCCCAGGGTTCACTAGCTGTAAAAGCTGAGGCCAGAGAAAGCTGAGAGGAGGCTGTCTAGTCAACAGGAAGTGGCTCTTTGCAATTTCTTATTCTGTTCCTGTGTTCAAACACGTCCTTCTGGTGCTTGATGGCACCTAGGAGCATCGTGACAGGGAAACCACACAAAAGGGCACAGACACCATCTACTTAGGGACACTCTCATGCACAAAAGCCAAGGAGAGGAAAATAATGAGAAACACCCTGAACGCTCTCTGCCTCCACGCTATTGTCTGCTTTGTGCTCAGCTGGACTGATTATCCAACGCAAATTTACCTCCTTAGATTAAGCTGCTCTAACCCACTCGCACACCTTAGGCATTAGCTCTGCAGTGCTGTTGGGTATGGGCTACTTATCTCCAAATTAGTCTTCCCCAGAGTGGGGTCCTTAAAAAAAAACAGTCACTTAGTCATTCCTATTACTAAACGGTATGACTTTTAAAATTAACTGCAATACATTCAGCTAAGCATGAAGTTTTTAATTTCTCCAAATCTAAAACGTAAATAACTTTCTTCAAATAAAAGATATTCACTGATTTTAACTAATTTGGAGTAAGTCTAGTGTGCTTTAATACAAATTCCAAAATAAAAATTAATTGGGGATATCACCATAATTCATCAACAAATACCATTTTTTGTTGTATTGGTAAATAGAACATTATATGAAGTATTGCTAATTACAAAGCCTCACAGTAGAGCTTTACGGGCAACTACTATTCCTAAAACATAAGAATTCAACCTATTCCTTTGCCAAGGACATTTCGTTTATGTGTTGCTTATGTTCTCATTTAAATATTGCAACTAATCTTCAAAAATAATGAAAATACAAACCGTTATCTTTTCTTTTTGTTTGAGATTGGCATCCCAGTGTATTCCATGCTGGCCTCCAACTCATGATCCTTCTGCCTCAGCCTCCCAAGGACTGGGATTACCTAGTGTACACACCACGCCTGGCTACCCTCACCTTGTTCTTGACTGACAGTGATATTTTCCAGCTAATATGTTTTTTTAATCACCCTCAGTGTTTTCATGCTTTTATGTCTTCATGGAGCTGCTCTTTTGATCCAATTTTAGTGTAGGTAAATCATTAATTTTCTAAATAAGAAACAAATTCGTTACAGGAAGACAACATTACTCAAGCTCATTTTAAATTTGGCAGGAATTGTTCCATTGACCAATTCATTTAATAAATATTTATTGAGCATGTTCTGTACCTTAGGACTTGTTCTACTTGCTGATTAAATCTTTTTTTAAACTGGTACTTATTTTCCCATATTTTCCCCTTTGCTGAAAAAAGCAATAGATATATCTGGCTAAGATGTATCTGCCTAGATATATCTTATCTGACTTTTACTGATTTTTCCACATCTCTTTTCTGCAACTTTGCCTGGGTGGCTAATCTGAAATGCCTGAAGACTGAAAGTCAAATAACTGGGGAACAAATGTACAGAACATTCTGTAAAGCGCAACGCCTCTCCCACATTCACATAGAGATGCTTGGATGGTATCTACAATGCTAGACCTAGCAACATGGAATCATCAGCACAAGTGCTGAGGAGTTTGAATCCACAGTCACAACTCTCTGCTTACAGCTTCCACACCTTGAGTACTACTGCCGCATGCGTAGCCAACATATGTTGGAGGTTGCCAATGAGGGATTTTGACACAGACACAAAAAGTAGAAAACTGTAGTTTGAGTTAGGCTGGCGCCTTTTCAGGGGTAGCTGGTTGGAAGGAAAATGGAAACTGCTATGGGAAACAGCGGTTCCTCAGAAAAGTCACAACAGAACTACCGTGCCGTCAGCAGTGGCACTGCTAGTGATGTAACCGAAAGAAATGGAAGCAGGGCCTCCGAGAGTGTACCAGGTGTCCGTGCTTGTAGGAGCGTTGTTCGTAACAGCCAAGAAATACAAACTTGAGAGTCCAGGACAGCATGGATGCATAAGCAAGATGCAGCACACACAGCCAATAGAACATGACTCGGCCTCAAGAAGGAAGAGAAGTCTGGCACGTACCATAACACAGATAAACCCTGAAAGCATCTGTTAGGGGAGATAATGGAATCAGAAAAGGATAAATACTTTATGACTCCACTTATTTGCCGTACCTAGATTGGTCAGATTCATAGAAGCAGAAAGCACAGGGTGATTTGCAAAGGCTGGAGGAGAGGGGATGGGAATTCATTGTTTAACTTACACAGATGTCAGTTTGACAAGATAAAAGGTAGTGACGGTCATACAGTCATGTGGCTGTACTTAATACCACAAGACTAAACACTGAAAAATGGCTGGGTAGTTCATGTGATGTTATATGTATCTCATCACAATTAAAACTTTATTAAACCCATTTGTATAACATAGGAGCAGAAAAATGCAATTACAGTGAATACTGAAACCACTTACTGCTTAAAGGTAAGCATGACATAATGTGCTAGAACACAACAGGATGGTACAGTTCCATCAGGATAGCCCAAAGAGCAGCCTGTGACACTAATGCAGCCCTAAACCCAGGCAATGGAACTATAATCTTCATACATACACAAGGGCTTAAATTAACATCTTCCATCAAGGTTTACTTTTCTAAGTCTCAAGCATGGTATCTTTGATCGCTTTGGAAAGAAGCAAAGTAAAAAATGTCCTTTCCTGTCACTTCTGTCACTGCGTTCCTAGAAGAGGAAAACTTTATGTAAAATATGCTTAATTTTCTATTAGTATGTACTTGTGATACAAAATAGTTCTGAGGAAGTCATATATACATCATGGTATGACATATATATATTGTGCTTGACATCAAGAAAATGACAGTGAAAGGAGGACTCTGGAGAGGGTGGAGGGAGTTATAATTATGATTCCCCTTTACAGACGGTAAAACTGAGGCACAAAGAGGTTAAATAACCTATCAAAAGTCACAAACCCACAGGTACAAACAGGATCTGGCATTCATGCTCTTAACAACCCACAGCAACACCCCTTCCTGGACAGCACAGGACAGACATCAGGGAGGTTGCGGCAAAGGGTAGGGAGGGTTTGCTGTGTGCAAGTCCCTGTGGGGGAAGTATCAGACCAGAAGCTCATCGAGCACTTAAAAGCTCAAACCACAGAGCCCATGCCTGGGAGGGCGTTGAGGCTACTATGTTCTGAGCTCAGGGTAGGGTGGTCCACACCTCCTTTCAGTACATAAAGCATCATTTCTATTACATAACATGGAGCCATCCCAGCCTACAACCTCTTTCCAAAAATATTACATGCCGTTCCTCACATTTGCATTGTCAATGTATTTTTAACTGTAATGTGAAGACATACTTCCCAGCAGAAAAAAAAAAAAAAATGAAGGAATGGGCCCAAAATGACTTAGGGAGAGGTGCCAACATTAATTTGCCAGCCATTCAGCAATCAGTCAAGGCAAAGCATTTCCTGAGGCAGCAATTTATCCTCTGGCTGTCACATCAAACCCCAGCTGTTTTAGGAGAGCACCTAGCGAGGATGAGCAGGTGATGTGCTGTGGGCCCTTATTCATCAAAAACACACAGAATCATCAGTGAGAAAAGGGAATTCAGCCACTGGGCTAGCTTGTCTACACCTCTCTCGGTTTTATTTATCTACCTTTCATTATCTAATTTTTCAAGCAGTCTAGTTTAACCTTCCAAGCAAATGGTTTCACACCAATCCATGGCCAGACGGTTCCACCATCACATGTCCCTTCCAACTGGAAATGGCAGAGCTGGCTCTGCAGAAAGTCACACCTTCCTGATCCCAGCGTCTGCAGACGTTACTAATGGCGGCTTGGTAATGACACCTTTTATTTTTTTATGCTTCCTCTGATTAGAGGGAAAGTGTGTTTCCCTAATGTTAACAGCCTGGTGAATGGGAAAAATTCAACTCTCCTGGCTGGGGTCTGTTGCAGCCACTGTGATGTCTGTTTCCAGTACAGAATCTCAATAACTGTGTTGATGATGGCCACACAACTTTTGCCAAATCCACCCCTACCTCTGGAGTCATACAACTAATTCCAAAGATGGTCACCTAAGAATCCTTATTTAATTGAAAATAAGTACATTGGTTTAATCTAAATATATGTTATATTATGCACATCAAAAACAAAGAACTAAAAGAAAATTATAAAAACCAATGGTCATTGTGTTAATGACAGCAATAGTAAGAGGTGAGTCGTAACAGCTACACACTAACACGGCCCAAAACAGGCAGTAGAGGTTAGCATGTTGGTAAGTACTCATTACATTAACTGTTTTTTCTTAATCTATCTGAATTCTCAGTGAATAGCCTTCCTTGAAAGGATGTGCCTAAATCATAGAAGTGCTTAATAGGAATTAATTAGCCACATATGAATGAATACTTGCACATAAGAACTACACACTACATCATCCCTGCCTTTCATAATATAGCAGCCCAAAGCAGAATGCAGTGACAGGAAATGGCCGACATTATCTTAGTTCCCATAAAACCATATTTATTCTGTCCCCCAAAGAGCACACACAGAACGTGTCACGCCCTTGACTGTAATAAACAGGCAATCAGAATTTATGTGCTGTCTGGTGATAAATGTGTGGGTTTATTACTAAAACGAGTGGCCTCACGTCTACCTGCTCCTCCACACCATGTTCTGTTAGTGGGGAAAGTCAGATCAAGTCTTGCATTTTCTCATTTCTTGCTGGAGTAAGTAGTATTCCAGCAAGAAATGAGAAACAACAGGGTATGAAGAGGACCTCATCGCTGACTCTCAGATTCCCTCCATGTTCCAGTGCCAAAGAACTGGCCACAGTTTTGATCCAAGGGCATCTATTTATCTCCTTCTCTGCCCACTCTTAGGCTCCATATTCTTCAGTACAATTACTAATCCTAAAAACAACATACAGAAGTAAAAAAACAAAATACTGTGTGTGCATCTTGCTTGCTGAGGTCCCAAGGGTGCCCTCACAGAGAGCGGCTCCCTGGCCTGCCTCTTGGGGCAGAGTGAATGGGTGATCAAATGAAAATCAGAGGATGAAAGCAGTGGAGAATGATGCCTTGCACCTTTCCAGAACGTACTTCTTCACTGTGCCAAATTGCACAACAATGCTGTGCTTCTTGGACGTAAACTCAAGTCAGCAGCCTTTCTGAGAGGCGTATTGGATTTCAGGGACTCCATAACAATTTGGCATTCCATAATGATGGCCTATTTCAGGTCATATTTTCCACAGTGTGCAAATTGGATGAAAGGATTTCAGCTTTTTCCAAAGGCTTCAGAACAATGTGAATTGAAACAAATTATTTGAGGTTTGATGCAATGCCAGATAATTGGTTGCTTCGGCACTGAATGAATAAATAAACAAGTCCAAAGATTAATTTGGGGGTGGAGCTGAGCCAAACCTCTTCCTTCCAGACAAGTGGGCTGCAGACTATCAGATGAGATTTCTTCCATCAGCCATTATGGAAAGTAAAAACCAGCCCACATAAGGTGTTCAGAGAGAAATTTGAACAGACCACAGGAAAAGGATTAGAATATGTGATGTTTCCCCCTACTGCATTATTCCAACCCAGAGTATTTCCAGAGAGACAAGAAACACCGGCAGAGCTAAAGGTAAAGGAAGGTCGGCAGCACAAGTGCCATGACAACTTTAAAAAAGCATCTCTACCAAGAAATTATTGAAGATAGCATTATCTATGTGGCAAGAGCTTGGAACTTTTTGCAGTATGTAGTGTTTTTTTTTCCCTACACTTTCGTTTTTCTCTCCAACCTAAAAGGCACTTCTGCTTTAGAGACGTCAAACTTTTTTAAAGATTGGTCTATTCACTATCTGCCCAAATAGGAACTTGGTTTTGCAATCTTTCTAATAGTTAAGAACATTTTCAGTTGTGCTTCAAATAATAAGGTTCTTAAAATATCACTCAGTACAGAATACAGTATCTATTCAATCTGGGCAGAGTGAGTAGGGAGTGAATACTGTCAGCAAGTGCCTGCCCCAGCCATCCATAAACCAGTCTGGTCTGGCATCCGGGGTTTCCAGGGCAGCCCTCTGCAACCTGTCTGAGGACAGAGTCAAGGTTTTCCTTTTCTTTCTAATAACTATGATTTTGCAGGCCCAAACTTTTGCAAATTCTAATGAAAGTGAATTTCAAGAAAATGAGAGAACCTCATTTTTGAGAAGACAAGGCATGCAAAGTACAAGTCTAAATTTTGTATCATTTGACCCAAATGATATAAAATTGATCCATCAATTCCTATGCAAGTTTCTTGGCATTTTGTCTCACTTTCTGTATTTATCCCCTCTTGGGTCAGTAATAATAAATAACACAACCCAGCCATCCACAGGCCATGTGCCACACCCATCCTACAAACCTTACTTCCTACAATCTTCCCTAAGATGCAGAAAGGTACAACTATTTTCAACTAAGATTTCACAAGGTAAGCTTCACAGAACTTCTTAGGTGTCACCTGGAATGAAGGAGAATGAGGAGGGGGTTCTGTGTGGTCCCCCATTAGAAGGGAGGATATTTTGGAGGCAGAGATTTTTATCTGAAACTCTACCTGCCGCAAGGCATAGTACATAGTTCAATAATGATTTGGAATCAATGAAATAAACTCGAAGATCACCGGATTAGACAAAGCAAACTGAGTTTTTAGTTTAATTTCACCTTATTTGATTTCTCAGAGCAATGCTCCTTAGCATATTTAATATGCTGCTATAAATTATAAATCCTCTAAGGGGATATGTAGTATTAGTCACAGAATCCTTTATTTCAGGGATATGGTTAATACTAACCTAAAAGCTGCTTCTTCCTGGTTTCTTACACTGGTTCCTTCATTTCCCTTGATCTTTCATCCCACATATATTGCTCTATGGTCCCTGTCAGCCATCAAAATCCAACCTTTCCTATAAAGTTCAAATCACACGGCACCACATCCACGTGGGCTTCCCTTGTCTCTCTAACGTTCTACCTTGCTTTAACTGAAATATTAATTGTACCCACTCTTGAGCAGACTGAGGGCCAAATGAGAAGATCACTAAAGAATGCCCAGGAGAGTCCCTGGCACACAGTAAGTGCTCGGGAGGTGGTAGTTAGGATTAGCTACCATCAGAACATTTGGTTCTTTGGATGTCTGACAGCAACAACAGTAAAGAATAAATGAGAGCATGAGTGTGATGCTTTAGATCCAAAAAACTTTCTTGTGGTCAGAGGTAGAGCTTACAGAGGGTGACTGGGTCAGGAGGGCTCTCACAGCATCAGTGAATGAATCCACTGTTGAGATAATAATTCGATGGAATCACTGAGAATTAAGGGCAACTTAGGAGACGGGCTGTAGCTGAAGGGACAGGCCGGAAGGACATGACCTTGGGGACGAGGTCTTACCCCTGACCTCTTTACCTCTAGCTCTGTCTTTGACTCTTCCCTTCCTGGCTGACATACGTGAGCAGCTATCACTGACTGAAACTTCAGAAACCATGATAAAGACTCCTTTCAAGCGTCTTCTCTAGGTATTTTGTCACAGTGATGGAAAGCCTACCAGCCCAGTGGGTCACAGCTCATCAGACTGCAAGCTCCCTAAGGAAAGGGCTCTTCCTCAGCTCTTCAAGAATAAGCAGTGCAGCTCCTTGCAGAGAAGAAGTGCCCAATTCATAGCTGCAGAGGTGAACTAAGCAACCGAAAACCGGAGAATGTGACACAGAGAAACAAGCACAGTTTCTCCAGGCTTCTAATCATAAGTGAGCATGAAAAACTTCATAGCACTTAGTGCTGAAGCATGAAATGAGCCAATTTTGGCCTCTGAATGCTGAAAAATTCTGCACTCATAGGATTTAACAGGAGTGTGTATAATTAGGTCATTTTTAAACTTCCCAGAAAACTTCTTACTACGAGCAATATTTTCTGGGAAATGTCATCACAGAACATCTTGGGCTGCTTAGCAAGTCCTTATGGTTTTCTAAATTTTAAATCCAATAACTTGGGGACTTGAGTCTGAAAGAAAGAACTCTGGGGACCGGTGTCTCACCTCCCATCTAATAGGGTCCTTTTCGCTGCCAGAAGTTCTCCTTCCGTTGCCTTGGAAAGGAGTCTCTTTACTCCGTCTCCACCTGCACTGTCTTCCCCACGTGACCAAACGCCTCTATCTTTTTTTGTTCACTTTTTGAACTCCAACGTCAAGTCAAACAGCAATTCACTAGGAAACGAACTAATCCCAGCAAAGACTATATTTGGCAATTTTATGACTCCTAAATTCTAAAATTGCATCCCAAAACAACTGTTAATCATGTTTTTAAAAAACTGGGAACAGGTCAAAGGAGTTAGAAAAGAATATGCAAATTGATGTAGGAATTATATACTTGCTTTTCATGACACGAAAGTCATAGAATTGCATGTCTTTGTGGAATCTTCAGTATTTTAGACAGTTAAGTAACAATTCCACCACATCCAATGCTGTTAATGGACCCCAGTATTTCCCAAGTGGATACATCTGAGGTCACTTAAAAGTTCTGAGTCCAGCACAACCTAAATTTTGATGTACGTATATATCACCCAAAGAAACTCTGTAAAATGCAATTTCTGATGCAATAGTTCAGGGATGGGGCATGAGATTCTTCCAACAAATCCCCAGTCAGTGCCTATGCTGCTGCATACAGAGCATACGGAGCAGCAAGAAGCAATTCCTATAGACAGGGAAGAGCACTGGATAGGACTCTCCATTATGAATTTAAAGACCACAGCCTGAAGAGAATCCATGGCAGCCTAAAGGATCTGAGTTACAGAGAAAAGGAAGGCTTTCCATGAAGTGCTGCGAAATATTGGCACCAGTTACAGAGAAAGCTTGTAGACAATTAGGCACAAGATGGGTATCCAAGTGTTTGGGTTGTTGTGGTAATTAGTCTAAACAATATTCCAGGGCTCCAGATTTATCTACTTAGTCTCTGTCCATTGATTCAATGACCCCAATAATAGTTTAATTGCCATGTGAATATGTGCTACATAGATTCAGTAGCAGTATAGCATGCTCATATTTAATTCAATTAAAAATAAAGTTTCAGAAAATAGCCCTGATTTGCATCCCTAATTTCTATTCAACTTCCCCATTTTAGGACGCAGTATTGAGCGTGAGGACAGAAACTCTCGCCAACCAGGTCCCGTTTTAGTGACAGCAAATTCTGGATACTTATGTCTCCTATCGCTGTACAATATGGCCTAATAAAGTCGAGCCAAAGAGACTAGATTTCATTTCAGAGCAAAGGGTTCAGTCATAAACTTTTGCTTTCTGGCTCAACAGAGCCATTCCAGCCTCGAGCATAAATTCTGCTAGTTTCAGGTATCAGACTGACTGGGAAGCCAAATGGGTTATTTGTGAGCCAGGTATCAAAGGCAGAGGTGCCAGGTTTATTGTGTATTCATTGTTATCTGGAAAAGCTCATGCCAGTTAGGAAATATTTTCACAGGAAATTGGAAATAACTTTAGAAATTCTCTTCTGCAGCTTCCTAGAGTAGGTCTTTTGGCCTCACTGAAAAGACATTTGGTTCAGAAACCGCAAGTGAGCAGCGAATAAATTGTGGAGGTATTTAGCTGGGCTTCCCAGCTTTCCTTTGGAGGGTGCATGGTCCTGAGGACTCACTGAATACAACAGAAAGGTAGGGAAGTAGCTAACCATAAGCAGGCTCTGGGTTCAAATCTCAGCCACACTCTGTGTCCTTGAGTCAAACTGTACAAACTCTCTAAGGCTTATTCCCTTCACCTGCAAAGAGACCAAAAGTAGAACCTACCTCTAGGAAGACAACTGACATGAGGTGATATAGGGAATGTGCTAAGCAAAGAGCCTGGAAAAAAGCTGACATTTATAGAATGCTTCTCTGTGTCAGGCACACACGATATTGTCATACTGAAAGACGGCATTTATTGTGTGAGAACCCTGCAGATGTTCTGTAAATATCAGCTGTTATTATGAGTAATGAGCGCTAGTGATGATGAAGATGAATAAATCTCCATTGTTCGCACAAAGTAGCCAATGAAATCAGGCCAATCAGATGTAAGACCTGTGATCCAGAGCTTCCTACTGCTTAACCACTGCTAGAAAAGCTTGGACCATCGCTCATTACCAAGTGGCGCTCTGGACAGAAGGGAAATACACAGCAGGTTAAGTTTTCCCCAAAAGATAATGGTAGTCTATGGAAGACCTCACTACCTACTATAGACTTTCCTAATGGCCAGTAAGTTAACCCTGAATGTGTGCAATGATAACAGAGAACTGGGGACTTGGGGGATGTGATGGCACTCCCAAATAGGAAGTGAGTCCTATGTGGGCAGCACTGTGAAGCTGGTACAGGATAGGGTGGTCTTGCCTTCTGAAAAGAGCCTTGAACTAGCAAGACCTGATGGCCAGAATGAATGACCTCCTGCCGGTTCCTGGTCTTCCTTGTCCGCATTCCTCAGCTGGTGCTGCCTACACCCCACACTTACCTCTCCTCTTCCTCCTATCATGTGACCTTAGCTCTTACTTCCAGCATCACAACACAAGCTGAGCTTGAATTGATACCGGATGTATTCTAGGGCAATAGGCTGGACAAGCCAGTAAAATGGTATTTGTTCAAAATACTTTTTAAAAATATTTGTTCAACTTGTACTTGGAGTAGAGGCTGAGCACTAGGTGGGGTGATAAGACAGAGTAATGGTGCCTGGTCAGAGCCCTCCGCCCCTACCACCCCAATACATCAGTCCTGGCCCCAGTTTTACATACTCTCCCCAGCTGAAGGAGCCCTTTGCAGATGCAGAAACTCAAGCCTTTTAGAAAGCAAGGGAGAAAACCTCTATTGTGATTTGAACACCTGTCTTGGGCGAAGGTCACTCATCCTTCCCGCCCAAATAGGTTGCCAAGTATTCTCCCAACCACAGACTTTTTACTTCCTGGGAAGACTTCTGGGAAGCATATTTTCCTCCTTCTCGTTGCATTTCTAGGAAGGATTTAGCACTCATTATAGTTCAGTGTTCCCAGAAACCTTCCAGGCCTTCCCTCACCCTGCAGCTGGCATCGGACGAGATGAGAGGGAGGGCTTGTGGTGATCCCATGTGGGCAGAGAATGGTGTCTCTGTCCCCAGACTCACTTGACTCACAAAGTGGCTCAAGTCAACATGTAATGCGTTTCATTCCAGCGGGCAGCACCTGGGAGGCTGCCACCCTCTCTGAGTTCTCTGCAGGTAACTCATCCTAACACACAGCTGTTCCCCTACCATCTTCTCTGTGGCAGGTCTCTAAGTACCTGCACCGCCTACCTGATGGACTCTGGTTAACAGTCAGCAAATCTCCACTAGTTTCAGAGGCCTGGAGAAAAGGCACACAGACACACCGACTTCTCACCTATTTATGCAGATAAAATCACCCGGTCTTGAAGGTGGGTTGACAGAAAGGCTGAGGTGGTTTGGGAACCATGTCACTGAAATGGATGTACAGGACTACTACCCTGGCAAATACACTCAGCCAGGAAAGCCTGCTGACTCTGCACCTTACTACAAAGAGCTCCAGGAACCTCCCTAACATAAGTCATCTATAAAATGTAGGCACTATAAGTAGGGACGCCTTTATGTCACCCTGGAGGATACTTTTATATGAGGCTATTCCACTATCTTCTCCTATCAGTGACGCAATCCTAACCCTGAATCAAGTTGTACCACAGGTCCAAACCCAAACCGACCTACTGCCCAGTCCTAAAAAGAAAGAAAGAACTTATGATCAAGGGTTAGGTGCTTTCATATATTAGTAAAGTTACCAATAATTTCTTGAACTTTTCCGTTTTTTAAGCAGTAAAGCTCACAGAAGAAGAGAAACTTGCCCCAGATCTTATAGCAAGTCATGTCCTACATCAGAGTCTTACAGTCCTCCACAGCCATCCTTCTAACCACAGCATACCGATAAGTCCCTCACGCTTCACAGGTTGGGGTGAACAGGAAGGGTAAAGGCCATGGTAGTGAATTTGTAGAACACTGTGTTCCTCAAGAATATATGGATAGGGAAGTGCGAACTGAGCTGTGTGGATGACCAAGTTTTATCACAATTAGCCTGGAACACCTAAGCTTACTTAAGGTACCAAAGATTCCACTTTCCTCACTAGTCTTTTCAAGAAGAGAGAAAAAAAATACCCATACACTGTAGGAAGTGGCCTTCTCATTCCAAACTTTAGCCAAAACAAGAAAACAACAAAAACTCCTTAAGAAATTATACTTATCTTGTCACAGGCTAGAAAAAGAAGAAACTGATGGAAACTATTGCCCTAGACGTCAGTGCTATAAATATGGAGGCTAGGAAGAAACACAGACTTGTGTAGGCGGACTGACAACAGAAAGCTTTTGCACACTGAGATGGATCTATGGGCACAGAGATATATGTTACTTCTCAATGGCCCAACATATCCTATCTACTGACAGCATGTGGGAAAAGGGAGCAAGCAAGATCTCTGACTTAAATATGTCAATTCAGTACATCCATCCCCCACCCCTATTGCACATGGACTATAGCCCTTGAGAAAAGACACCTGCGTTTCTCTGAGCTTGAGACCCTCACCACCAGAACTGCATCACTCTTGTTACCCTGAAATACATGTGGTAGTCAATAGTAAAAACTACAAAAAGTATACCCAGTTGAAAGGTTTTATGGGATGCCATTTTTCAAGATGGCAGACGGATGTTTAAATTGATCTCAACACAATTTCGCCACTGTCCCAGAGTTTCTCTAAATCAGCCAAATGAGTGTGAAGTTGCAATAGATACCTGACATTGTTCTACCAGGAGACGCCTTGGAGGCCACCAAATCGCAACTTGCCGGAGTGGGTTATTCACAGCCTCCGACAGTGTGGTGGATTACTTCCAATTTGTCCCAAAGAAAACAATTATGAGACATACTAGAAGGACATGGCCCTGATAATGTAGGAGTAGAGGCAATATCTTCCCTGGTTCAGCAAGAGAGGACAAACACAGAATAAGGCTTCTAAAGAGATCTCTGGATTTCCTGTTCTCTATCAGAGGGAGCAAGTGCAATCTACCCTGTCTCTCCTGCCACATGCAACTGTAGGACCTGCACAGAGTGCTTAGAGCAGCTGCTTGAAGACGCTGCAAAACAATACAAGTAGTGGGATTAAGGAAGAGAATCGAAATTGGAAGTACCACTAAGTCAGTAGTGCCCTTACCATCGTTTTCCTCTGGTATTTTCTGGTACCTGGAAATGAAGAGTCACCAGGACGTACCAGAGGATCCTCCAGGAGAAGCTCTCATTCTGATTCGGGCAACAGAAAAGAAAATTTCTACACTTGGAAAGAATGGGGGCAATCATTTGTTTTCTTTCACTTTCTTTTCTTTTTAGCTCTTCTCTGGTTCCCTACTCCCAAGGTCATTCAGTGTTGGCAGTTGCAGTTGTGGCAATCAAGCCAGAAAGAGATTAAAGAAGGTAGCAGACTCTTGTGGAGGACCTGAGGTTCTCCCCCAAAATGAGGATGAAGCCCTGATGCTTTGATTCATCTCTCTCTCCCGTTTTACCACTTGACCTCAAATGCAGAAAATGTTGCAGATACAGCCAAGCAGGGTAACTAAAGCTTCAGCAGTTTCCTGGTCAGAGAATCAAAAAAAGTGAGGAACCCATGCAACCTAAAAGTACTGGAGAAGCTTGGTGTGATGTTGCATTCCGGAGTCCCAGCACTTGGGAAGTTGACGCAGGAGGATTGCTGTGAGTTCAAGCCCAGCCTGGGCTACAAAGTGAGTTCAGGGCTACCCTGAACTGCATAGTAAGATCCTGACTCAAAAAGACATACATACATATATACATACATACATACATACATACATACATATATACACACATACATAAATGTACTGGAGAGATCAAAGAGCAAGAGGTCTTAGAAAAGTATCTCCTTTAGAACGCTCTATGAACTCTTGGACTCACCTTAAAGCAGGCATGGTCAAAGTTGGTCTTACACAGAAGACACAGACTCTGGGAACTAATCTACAGTGTAGCCCACCATGCTGTCTGAGTCTGATGTGAAACAGATCCAAAGAGTACTGCTAATGCTCTGAAAACTCAGCTAAAATTAGAATCACAATTCATAGAATCCTGGTAAGAATTTGCAACCTAAATCAAACAGGTCCATTATGTGCCAAATAAAATCATCCACATTCTTGTAAGTTTTCTAAAAGATTCAGAATTCCATAAAGTAATAATGAAAATATCTAGTGTATAGTGAAGAATAAGAATAATCAGGAAAATCTCAGCCTTCACAGGAAAAGGCAGTTCACACAATACATAGACAACACAGATATTGGACTTATGTTACAAGGATATTCATGCAGTTTTCACAAAAATTTCCCAATAACACAAGGAAGAACATTATTTATAAAGGACTAAAATACAATAACCTTTAGTAAAGAAAAAAATAGAAAGATGAATCCAAAGGAAATCCAGAACTAAAAAATACAGTAACTAAAACACCCACTAGATAGGTTCAATAGCACACCGAATATGGCCTGGAAGAGGCAGTTAGTTTAAATACAGAGCAATATAAATAGAACAACCTGGATAACACAAAAAAAAATATTTTTAAAACACCAAGCCAAGTACGGAGGCACAATCTTGTAATTCCAGCACTCTAGGAGACTGAGGAAAGAGGATTACAGGTTTGCATCCAGCCTAGGCAATTCAGTAACTTAATGAAACCCTGTTTTAAAAAAAAAAGAGAGAAAGCTGGGGATATTGCTCTCTGTGAAGACCCTAGGAGCACTGAAAAGAAAATTAAATAGAGAAATCCTGTGCTTTTGGTCTTATGCTACATTAGAGAAAGATAAGGCATTTGTATCATAGGACTCCTAGGATGGAAGAAAGAGTAAGATGCAGGAAAAACACTTGAAGAAACAATGAGTGAAAAGTTTCTAAATTTCACCTAAAGACCAGAAAACCCAAGAATCCAACAGGAACTCCAACAGGAAAAACCCAGAAGAACAATGCCCAGATTGCCTACAGCAAGCCATCAGGAAACTAGACAGAGAATACATCTTTAAATGAACCAGAGGAAAATGACCCCTTACTGATAAGGTTAACAACAATTCAAACATCTATGGAATTCTCACCAGAAACACAGATGGCAAGAAGGAAGTAGAACATTTTTAAAGTACTAGAAGAAAAGAACTGTCAACCTAGAATTCTTTGACTACCAACATGTCAGGAAAGAAGAGGACATAAAGATACTCTCTGATGAAGGAAGACAGTGTTTGTTGTCAGAAAACTTCTCTTAAGGAAGTCATTGTTATAGAGAGCTGTACAAACAGATAGCCAAAGAAAGCTGGAACATCAGGAACAGAATAGAGATGATAAATATTAGAATCAATATAAAATTAGTATATATTTTTCTTGAGTTCTTTAAAAATGTTTGATACGTAAAAAACTGTAACACTTTCTCTTGGGGCTTTTGGTGTCTGTTCCTATAAGATATAACTACGATATAAAATGAGAATGGTCAAGGGCCTTATTGGAAAGGTTTCTACACAACACTTGAAAAGATAAATCACTGATCTTAACTAGCTTTGAAAGGTACATTACAAGCAACTGGGTTAAAAACTATATTGAAAAATAGAAAAAATGCTGTTGATATGATAGCACAATGAAAATGTTCAAATAACTCCAAAACAGAAATGAAACAGGAAACTAAGAGGAATCAAACAAAAATCAAATTAAAATATTAGACCTAAATCATCTTCCATTCTTATATCTGGTAATCTAAGCAATGTAGTTGAAGATAGCAACATATAATATAACAAACATTGTTAATTCGTATCATTTTGTCTTGAAACTCAGTATCACTTTAAATCTTCTGGCTTTGGTTTGTTTATATTTGTGATACTAGTATGCTGCTATTGTTCTTTTTTTTTTGCTTTGTTTGTTTGTTTCTCATTTACTACTCTCTTTAAAATAAAAAAAAATTAGACCTAAATCTAAATATGCCAGAAATTGCTTTATAAATAAATGACCCAATAATACAATTAAAGAAGATTCACAGAATAGATTTTTAAAAAATCAACTGTAAACTATGAATGCATCACTTAAAACTTAAAGATATAGTTTGGTTCAAACAAAAAGAATAGGAAAAGATCACAGAATACGAAAAGGCACTTTTAGGTACAGTAGGTGTAGCTCAGTGGTAGAATGCTTGAATAGCATGTTTGATACTCCAGATCTGGTTCCTACCACCACTACCCACCCCTAAAAAATTTTTTTCCATGAAAACACTACTAAAAGAAGGTTGGGTGCTATATTTAACAGAAGACAAAGTAGACTTCAGAACCAAGGAAATTAACAAGGATAATCAGGAACAATGTGTAATAATAAAACAGTAAATTCACCAAGAAAGCTCAGTAATCAAAATATCTACAAGTCAGCTGGAGGTTTGTCCTGATAAACCTGTAGCTACCTATCACTGAAAATGGCTCACAGAGTAACTCTGTGGTTTTGCTTTGCTTATGGGTCTATTTCGGAGGCCTAGCAAATGGCATAAAACAACAACTGTTTTCATCAATTCTTTTTTTTTTTTTTTTTGGTACCAGGAATTGAACTCACAACCTTGCACTTGCTAGGCAGGTACTTATGCCACTGAGCTATATCCCTGACCCCAATTTTCTTTTAACCTTAGATATTAGTATATCCCAGAGATCTGTAGTACTCCTTAGTGTGAGAGCTCAGGCACGAATATGATTGGAACTCATGCATGTTCAGAAAAGGTATCAGAACAAGACTGATTAATCTACCCTAAGGGATCCTGAAGTAAATTGCTAGAAGAAAGTTGAATAGGAGCCCCTAGACGGGAACTGATATGTCCGTCATTCAAGTGGAGATTAGAAGCCCAAATAAAAAAATCGTGATAGGGTGACTGGATTAAACATCTGTTCTTTTAAAAAGAGCTAATTTGAAGACAAAGAAACTCAGTAGGGTGACCTTGGTGGGCACTGAAGGAATTACATGTAAAATTTCATAAATAAAAATTTATTATCTCTAAAAGATGTTCATAAGTCAAATATCCCTGACCTGAAAATTTGACACCAAAAATACTACAAAATCTGAGATTCTTTGGGAATGAACATGATGCCACAAGTAAAAAATTTCTGCTACAAAACTTTCATGCACAAAATTATTCAAAATATTATATAAAATTATCTTCAGGCTATGTGCGTAAAATGTATACAAAAGAAATGAATTTTATGTTTAGTCTTGGCTCTCATCCCAAGATATCCACATACAAATATTCCAAAATCTGGAAAAAAAAACAGAAACCTAGGACACTTCTGATCCCCAGTACTTTGGACAAGAAGTGCTCATCCTGTGTACACTTAACAAGAAAGTTTCAAAATACACAAAGCAAAACCCCCTAGAACTAAAATATACAAATCTACAAACAGTCTTCAGCATTCCTGCCATAGCCCTAGGGAGAACTGGTAGACAGAAAATCAGCAAGGTCAGTGTGATTGCTCTGATCTGAAATGTCCTCCCAAAGCTCACATTCAAAGGCTTGGTCCCAAGTGCAGCAATGCCCAGAGATGGAGCTTTTGGAAGACAATAGGGTCATGAGACCTCAAACCTTAGCAGTGGATTATCCATTGCTGGATGACTAGCTTACTTGATTATCGGGAGATGGTAGAAATTTCAGGAGATGGGTCATACTTAGAGACATATTTGGAGAAAGTATGTCACTGGGAGCATGTTTTCAAGGGTGCATTTTGGGCTTGGGCCCTTCCTCTCGCCCGTCTCTTATTCAGGGCTGCCGTGAGGCGACGATCAGCTTTGCTCCACCACAAGTGCCCTCATATGAGCTTTTCCCCAACTGCAGTCCCTAAAACAACAGACTCAAGGGGCCATGGACTGAAACCTCCAAAACTGGAGCGAAAATAAATCTTTACTCCTTCAACCTTTTTCTTAGGTCTTTTATCACAGTAATAGAAGGCTGACTAACACAGATACAGAAGAACTGAACACCACCATTAACCAACTGGCTCTCACTGACATGTATGGAACACTCTACCCAACAACAGCAGAGTGTGTGATCTTTTTAAGCTCATGCAGAACATTCCCCGAGATAAATCACACTCCAGGCCATCAAATGTAACAATACCTTTCAAAGAACTGAACTTACATGAAAGATGGTCTCACTGAAGCATAATGAAATCAGAGTACAGACCAATAATCAAAAGGTAAGAGGAATATTCTAAATATTGGACTTGGAAATTACAAGATCAAAGAAGTCTCAAGTAAAATTAGAAAATAATTTTAACTGAATGCAAATGAAAATGTAATAAATCAAAATTTGGGGAATGCTGCTAAAGTAGTACCTAGAACTACACAATATGAACTGCCTATGTTGAAAAGGAGAAGTCTTAAACCATTCATCTTAGTTTTGTCTTTAAAAAGCTAGGAAAGAACAAAAGAAAACCAAAGCAAACAGAAAGAAAATAAAAATAAAGAGAACAGTGAATCAACATCAATTTTTAATAGGTCCACAAAATTGGTATCTAGTAAGAGTGACAAATGCAAAAATGACACAAATTACAAATCTAAGAATAAATAAAGGTCATTATTACAGACCCTATAAAACATCAAAAAGACAGTAAGGAAATAAGATAAAGAACTTCATATATGGAAACTGACTAACTCCTCAAACTGGCACAGCTCATTAAAGATTAAATACATAAGTTGAATAATTCTATGACTATCTAAAAAACTAAATTTGTCTCTACAATCTTTGGAAAAAGAAATTCAGGTTCAGATGGTACCACTAGTAAATTCTACCAAACATTGAAAGAAAAAAATAACAATAATGCCACACAAAATCTCTTGCAGAAAATAGAAACAAGAGAAAATATGTCCCAGCTCACTTTATGAAGCCAGTGTTACTTTCATAATAAAACAAGACCAAGAATAAGAAATGAACAAATATTCCCCCATAAACATAAATTATCAGAAAGATAAATTCTGATAAAGAAAATTTATCAGAAAGATAAACTTATAAAATGTTAGCAAATTAAATTCACTAACAGGTAAAATATAACTAGACTGAGACCAAGTGGAGTATACTCTGCAATACTTTGTGTGATTCGCTACTTTAATATTGAACAATATAATCTTCCCTGTTTAAAGTTTAAAGAAGAAAAGTAAATCATATCAAGTACTGTAAAACTGTATTTGACAAAATTAAACATTTATTTATGTTTTAGAATTCAAATAAATGAACAAGCTCTGTCATCAAGCTAGAAACAAAAAAGAAATTCTTCAACTTCAAAAGAAGGGCATCTTCAAAACATCTACAACTAAAATAAAGCTTAACGAAAGCTTTCAGCATCCCCTTAAAACTGAGAATGAAGTTATACTTTGTAACTATTCTCCCATTCTCACTTTTGTTTTTTGGTACTGAGATTTGAACCTAGGGTCTAACCTATGTTAGGAAAGGGCTCTGCCACAGAGTCACACCCCCAGTCCATTTCACTCTTTTTATTTAACTTACTGCAAGAAGTGCTATGTTAAAAAGGCTAGATACAGAGTCAACTTAGAAAAATAATGCATATTTCTACGTATCACATGAACAACTGAAAACCAAACTTTTTTACAGATTTTGAAAATAAAATATAACGATTAAGTTTAAGTCTAACAAGTATATAAGAATATTTATACTAAAAACTACAAAAGACTGGTAAAAGAAGTTAAAATAATCTAAAGACCTAAATAAATGGGAGATCAAATTTGCAGATTGGATGATTCATCCCAGTGAGAGATGTCCGTGCTCCCCCAGGTTGGTCTATAGGTTTAACATAATTATCATCAAAGTATCCATAGAAAGTTTTATAGATGCGGAAAACCTGATTCCAAAATTTGCATAGAAAAACAAGGACTTGAAACTAGACAAAGAAATTTTGAACAAGAATACATTTGGGGGAATCACACTACATAATGCTAATTTTAAGCTACCAGGGATTATTTCCAGATCTTGAAACTTCATAGAGATTGTCTGATTACCATTGGAAATTGCCCGGGGCTGGTATCTCTTTCTCCCTTGCTGTTTCTCCCTTTTGGGATGGAGATGTCTGAAAATATTATGCTATGGCTGCCCCACCATTGTACTAGTAATGCTTCACCCAACAACAGGGATTCATTCTGAGAAAGGCATACCAGGTGATTTGTCTTGTTTTGTCATGATTGTGGCAGCATCACAAAGTGTACTTACACAGACCTACACAATTCAAGTCAGTCACTGAACATGGCCCCTGGATGCAATCAACAGACATAGTAAAGATGAGATGTAGGAGGTTGCTCCAGATGTAACACAACATCCACTTACAGTACACTGCTAACAAGTAGAAGTTAACTCTAAAACAGCAATAAGAATATGGAATAGTAAGTACTGCATAAAACCCAGCAATGTCATTTATTTTTTATTTTTTATTAGTACTTGTTGTCAGTACACAGTGACTACATTCCTTGTGGGAAGCTGGTACGTGTACAAAACACTTCTCAATTCTCTTTTCAACTCCGTCCCCGCCCCACCATTCCCCTTCCTCCGTCTCTTGATTCCCTTCCACTTGAAGAAGATCAATCTCCCTACTTCTTATCTGTCTTTTATTTTGCTCTTTATTTATATTTTTGTAGGAAAATAGATGCAACTTCAGAACATAAGGTTAAGTGAAATAAATCAGACACAATTTTAAATACTGCACAGTTTCTCTTATGTCAGAAACTCAAAATATAAACCAAGAGAATTATAACCTTTTGGTACAGAGTCATATGCAGTGCACTACTATGTGGCACATGGCTACTTGTTTCCTAGTTTACAAATCCACAGATGGAGAGAACATTTGCCCCAGATAGATTATCCTCAAAGTCCCACCCATGTGATTTAGATGACAGCATTTGAGACCTCTGGAATGGTGATTTTTAGTGAGATTCTGGCCTTAAACTGATGCTGCAGAGTTGTGACTTTTGGGTAATGCTGGGATGTGCTGAATATATTCTGCAGATGGGATGCACATGGATCTTTGTGGGTCAGAAAGCAGACTGTTGTATGCCAGATAATGGCCCTCGAAGGCATCCAGATCCTAACCCCTGAAGCCTTGAAACTTTACCTCATATGGCGAAAGGGGTTTGGGGTTTGGGATTCAGGATCTTGAGATGGGAACATTACCCTTGATTACTCACATGGGCTCTAAATGTAATCTCAAATGACCTTATTAGAGGGAAATTTGACTAAAAAAGGGCAAAGTAGAGATATGATTAAGGAAATAAAGGTGGAGTGATGTGAGGTCAGGTCAAAGCCAAAGACTACAAACAACTCTTGGAAGCTAGGATTTGCAAGGAAACATTTTCCTCTAGAGCTGCAGCCTACCAATATCTTTCAGAATTCTTGCCTTCAGAAAAAGAAGGGAATAAAACTATGTTGCTTAAAGCAACTAGGTTCACAGTAATTTGTTACAGCAACCGTAGGAAACTAATACTGATTATTTTATTTCTTTTGGGAAGATAGACCTGCTGGGTCATATGATAACTCTATATTTCCTATTTTGAGAAAAGCCTCCAGAATTTCAAATTCATACTTTTCTCCAGGAAACACAGAATGAAGGAAGTGAAAAGATAAGCCACACAGAGAGGAAATATTTGCAAATCTCCTATCTAAGAAGATATTTATAATATATAAGGGTATTCATAATATATAAGGAACCCAAATAAGATATTCATAATATATAAGGAACCCAAACTCCACAGGAAACAGCAAAAATCTAATCTAAAAATAAACCAAATGCTGTACCAAAAAGGATACTAGACAGCAAATAAACACTGAAGAGATGTTCAATATTAGTTGCCCTTAGAGAAGTACATCTTAAAACCACACAACAGATGGAGAGAAGAAGGAGGGAGAAAGGAAGGTGAAGAGAATTAGGATATGTCATATACATTTATCAACTCCCCACAATGAGTGTAATCATTAGGTGTCACAAACAGGAACCAAAAAAAAAATGAAAATGGGGTACAGAGAAAAAGAGAGGAGAGGGAATAGGGAAGAAAAAGAAGCAAGCTGTATTAAATATATGTACCTACTTCTTAAAATGAATGTAGACATTATGTTCTGCAAACATGTACTAATAAAAAATCTGAACACATAAGACAGCGTACATACCCACTAGTGGTCAAAATAAAAAATATCACACTATCAAGTGCTGAGGAGGATAGGGAGCTCCTGCACTGTTGGGAAGGATAAATGAAGTGGCTATTCTAGAAAGCACTTTGGCAGTTTCTTTTGAGGTTAAATATAAACTTACTCTATAAACCGGCAGTCCCATTTCTAGGCAGTTACCCTAGGGAACAAAATTTATGGCTTCATACACATCTACAGAAATGTTTTTATCCACTGTAGTTATAATCCCCCAAAACCAGAAGCATCCAAACGCTGTCCAAGGGATGAATGGGTAGGGAAGCTCTGGTAGAGCCATGAAGTGGAATAGTATTCAGTAACAGAAAGGGATGGAGTACTTATACATGCAACAAGCTAGAAAGACCTCCAGGAATTATTCTGAGTGGTCAAATAAAAATATGACATGTGCATGACACCATTTACAAGACAAATGTGAAAACAAAAAACTGTAGTGACAGAGAACGGATCTGTGACGACCAGTTTGAGAAGTCTCACTCTGAGACTATGAAATGGAGTGTGAAAACTTGGAGGGTGAGAACTATTCTGTATCCTGATGGTAGTGACAGTGATGTGATATATGACTCTACCCTATACGTGTTTAAATGCATAGATCTGTATATACACAAAACTAACTTTCCATTATAGTACTTTGAAAAATAAAATGACAGAGAAAGATATCTCGGCAATTGTAACCATTTCTAGGTTTTAGCAGGAAAACATTCTTTAAGAATTTTCCTATCATGGAAAACAGCCAAAGAAATGCTGTTAAGTGAAACTGGAATTCTCTACTAACATTAAGGATTTATCATTACAATCCTTTCCATCTGCATCCAAATTATTTTTGAGCTATCTGAATCTTTCATTATAATTGGAAGGAGCCTGTGAGGATTAGGGCCAGCCATACTTCTTCTCTAAGAAATTTTCCTTTGTTGCTTTGCTCACCATAACCTAATCCTCCTGGATTTTGCTTCTTCTTCCCTGTGCTGGAAGGCTACCATACTGCATTCTGACCCACTCACTCGTTCCTCCAGGTGCTTGGGACTACGTTTTCTGGTTTTCTTGCACCTTCTAAGCAAATATGCCAATTGCAGCATTTGACTTGAGCTACGAAACTTTCCATTCCAGAAGGCATCCTGGTCTAGAGAACTGCTGAGGTCCTTTTCTGAGTAAGCACCATGGAGAAAATAAGTGGAATACGTGTGTCCTAACGTTGAGAACTTCTGATTTTATAGGTTGATCTGGTTGGCAGAAAAATGTAGACCTTACATTTCTAACTATTGCAAAGAGCTTTCTTAGAAGGTACTGATTTGAATGTAAAACCAAGCAGTGTTTATACCATAGCTGAGACCTTCTCTATGAAAAGCAATGTGTAATGTTGGGGACAGCACTGAGCTCTGAACCCGCGGTCCGTGGGGTACCAGCCCTGGTTCTGCTGTTCCCTGTCAGCTAGCTGTCAACCAGAAGCTGTCAAATTCTTTCTTCTCCCTCCCGGAAAGGCAGGGAATGGGTTCTACTTGTTCCTACTATAGTTAAGGAGGGTCAGAGGCACTGTTTCGCATTTGGCAAGTTTTTCATGTTATATCAACCGAATGTTTGTGTATTTCAACAAATAAAAAATAATTGAAATACAAGAGTATATCTTGTGAACTGAAAAATGCCACGTAAATCTAGGGTATTCCTCTAACTATAAAGTTCTTGACAAAATGCCCACCGTATGCAACCAATGGTGACTGCTTAGTTTGCAGAGGTGCAGAATAGTGGCCTCAGAGTTCTCAATGGCTCATCATCCTTCTGGGCATCTAGTTACACTTGGTATGGTTTTATTGATAATCAAAAGACTTCATGCGTCTGAGAGTGTGAGATTGTATTCCTGTCAGATTTTTTGTTTGTTTACATAATTATTAACAGTAGATGAAGCCTAAATCAAAAATCTGGAAGACCAAAGAGGCCAGGTGGGCACAGCCTGGGATGCCCAGGTATACTTAGGAATGCAAGCAACTCATTAGAGGCTGATAATCTCTGAAAGAACACAGTTTGATGTTTATCCAGAGGCTTCTCCGAGATGATGCTCCTTATTTCATATCAGTGACAATATCCTGCCAGCTGATGAAGGCCAGGATGAGCCACAGCTTCTCCTTGGTTGTTATATTAAGTCCTGACTGTTGTGGCTCTTACGACTCCATCATCAGTGGGCCCAAGGCTCCGTGTGTGTGTGTGTGTGTGTGTGTGTGTGTGTGTGTGTTATGTAATCTTTCCACACTCCCTTCCTCTTTGTTCAGCCCATGCCAAGAGCCAAATAAAAGAATCCATATGTGATTACAGCTATAAAACCAAAAGGAAAATATTAAATGAAAATAAAACATTTTGGGGTTTCCAAGTTTGTTTTACCTTTAATGCTAGACAGACAGTTTACACAAATCATTTTGCTGCAAAGTAAAGAATAATGAGTTAAATGTGTTCGCTGTCACCATCAATCATGTACGTTTGCCTTTGATTGACCAAGCATATAAGACACATGAAATGACTCTCTAATCAGGTTAGGGGAGGGAGGGAGGGAGCAGGGGAGAAGTTGCGGGGAGAGAGAGTCTCAATTTCTTTTATTGTATTCAGAAGTCCCATTGACATTTTCTGGCAATCTCCTAACATGCTGTACAGGCTTCTCTTTGCTAATAATGTTTGCCTTGAGAATTTGTAAAGGTCTGAGAACTCTTTAATTCAATGTTCTAGAAATTATCAGGGCCATCAGGGAACAGAATCCTTGTTAATAGCTCATAGCTTACTTCTCTCTGTTTGGAATAGCTTTTTTTTTTTTTTCATGGAAGCTGCTCTACTTTCAGGCGGGCATGAGTGACCCTGGACAGAATGGAGCTGTGGAAGGTAGCATCTGAGTCAAAGCTTCTGTCCTAAAGAAATTTGTGAAGGAAGAAGAGAGAAGTTGTAGTGGTGTCAGGCCAAGTGGGATCCTGAGGTTTTCAGCAAATTCATTTCAATTCATGGGTGTTTATTTTGATTTGTGAATTTGAGCAATACACTGACTGGATTTTCTGGCAGTCAGAATGGTTTATAACCAAATTTAACCAACCTCCATGTGGTACTCGGCAATGATTATAAAGCTTTGCATTTCAAGTTTCTACATTGAGTCAAAGCTCATTAATTTGGTGAGAGAACTACAAACAGTAGCAGAAAAAGAAATGTTCAGCACCAAAATCACACCAAACTGGAAGTCCCTACTGGCCCTGCCTTCCCACCCTCATGTACCCCCAGCCATCTGGAACACATGCTGGCAGGAGCGGGCAAAAGCAAATGTACATAGTCATTCATCCAACAAACGTTTACTGAGTATCAGCTATGAGTCTTTTGCTGTTCTAGGCACTGAAACTTTAGCAAGTCTCCCTGGCTTCACCATTCATCCAGTGCCTCAGGGGAAAGCAGGACAACAAACAACACCGCGCAGAAAACAAAGCCAGGAGTATAATAAGGGAGTGCATCAATGGGGTGTGGATCCCCACATGGAAACTATCACCCCAGGAAGCCAAGATATCGAAATCCTACATGGAAAAGTGGACACCTACCCTGTAAGGGGTCCCTAGAAGTCCCACAGGACTTTTTAAATGTAGTCACGTTCTTCTTGACTTCCATAGCGACTCAGGAGGTGCCCAAATACTTGATTAAACATTATTCTGGGTGTGGCCATGAGGGTATTTCTGGACGAAATTAACATGAGAGTTGGTAGATTGAACAGACTGCCTGCCAGTGCGGGTGGACCTCATTCGCTCCATGGGAAGCCCGAAGAGAACACAGAGTAAGAAGCAAAAGCAAATTTTCTCTCTCCGCCTAACAGCCTTGAGCTGGGATGAGTCTCTGGCCTTGAGATCTAGACTGAATCTTAGACCACCAGCTATCCTGATTCTCAATCTCCAGACGCAGACTGATGCTGCACCATCAGCTCTCCAGGGCCTCCAGTTTGCAGAGCTTGTGATTGGGCCTCCTAACAACGAAAGTTAATTCTTAGTAGGTACTGTCTTCCTCTCTCAATTACAGAACACCAGAAGTAGAGAGATATATACAGTTGTGCATTGCTTGAAAGTGGGGACACGTCCAGGAAATGCATCACAAGGTAATTCATTGTGTGTGATCATCATAATGTATATTTACACAAACCAAGATGGTTATGACACCACTGGCCGATATAAACTTATGGGACCACTGTTGTATATACAGTCTGTCACTGAACAAAATGCTGTATATGGTACATCACACACACACACACACACACACACACACATACACACATGTATATGCATGCACGCATGCACACTCTATTGGTTCCATTTCTCTAGAGCTAATATGCTCACTTTTTCCCAGGAGCACCTACCTAAACCTCCTCAGCCCTTTATGTCCATTTGGCTTAGACTCCCAATTAGTTTAGGCGCAACTGATTTCACTTGCCAAATACAGCAGTGTGTAGCAACAACCCCTTCTTAGGACCTAATTCATGCCTTATTCTGTCTCAGCTCAGCTAAACTTAACTCATTGGCTGTCTTAACACAGTGACCTCTGCTCTTTCAAGCCAAGAGAGCAAGGTGAACAAGACTCATAAGCTGGGACTGTGCAATCGTGTGCCCACATGCCCCAGTTGGATCAGAACTTTCCTGAAGCTCACTGGCTCCTCCTCACTGTAAGGATGACAGGATGAGTGTGTAATACAGTTGGTGCCCATGAAATCTCTACTGAAACAACAGCTTCCATAAAATGAATGCCAGAAAACTAAGGACTGTGCTCAGATTATGGTGATTGATAAGGACCGCTCTTATAACTTATTCTCTCTCAGTGTAGTCAAGGAGAAACCTGGAACACTTGGGCTTAACCACTTTAATTTGTCAATTCCAAGGACATATGTCCTCATACAGGTCACTTTTTAATTCACGGTAACTGTCACTGTAGGGTGAAGGTAATAACAGTGCCATGTTTGGTCAGGTTCATTATGTGAATTAAGGGAACTAATGGACACTTAACATTAAGTACACGGATTAAGTACACTTTAGCAATTATTAAAGAGTCTTGGTTTACTTTTCAGCTCCTAAGCCAGACTATTTTTACAGGCATATATACAAACACATATAGGTGCATAAACAGGAAGTGAAGAAGGTATCAAAATGCTTGTCTTGGCCACAGTTAGAGTTAGGACTATGTATCGTGGAAAGTTTATCTCAGGACAGTAACAGCAATAATGAGTGAATGGTTTGTGTGTCCAGCAATGCCCGCATCAGCCAACAGACAATCTGAATAATACAGGCCAAGGTTGCCTAGTACTTCTTCACTCAAAAATAGAAAATGTGATAGACAGCTGATATTAAGTAACATTTTACCCACAAAGCCCAAATTCTGTGGAACTAGGGAAAGAAATACATGAAACATATCACACACTTCCACCATTCTAATAAGTGACTTATTAAAGAAATAATTATGGAGGGCACACTATATTCCGAGCTGTATGTGCACACACAGGTATGCATGTGTACATAAAATGATAGATTAATAGGGATAAAAACAGTTGGCAATTCTGAAAACTATCTAAATTTGCTAACTGGAAATCTCTAAGTAGAACAAAAAACAACTTTAAGAGTAAATCACTCTGACAGTCACACACACACACACAGACACACACACACACACACACACACACACACACACATGCTATTTGTGTCCAAGGATGACTCATCCGAGTAGAATAATAGCACCGTTCATAAAAATAGCAGGTTAAGACCCAATTTGAAACTCCATATGCTGAAGAGAGTGTTAAGTATTCACAGTAAAACTGAAAAACAAAAGCAAGAAAATCAATGATCTGAAATTACATCCATGTGAGGAGGCCACGTGGCAGGGAAAATGTGGCCACTTATTCAAGGAAGGGGCAATGGCAGACAGGCCAAGTCAATTCTTTGTCTTGGTCTTTACAAGAGGCACTGGGGAGAGGCTCACTGGAACCTGACAGGCCAGTGGAAGGAGATCAGAGAGTGGTGGATACACACAGGACATCCCAGGCCTATTCATAATGTAGTTAAGACACAGGTACCAGGGCATTTGTCTGCTGTCCTCAAGGGGACTCAAGGATGAACACAAAGTGCTTTTAAACTTTAAGAATTCATTACTTCGGGGCTGGGGATATAGCTCAGTGGAATAAGCGCTTGCCTAGCAAGTGCAGGGTCCTGAGTTTGATCCCGGGTACCGCAAAAAAAAAAAAAAAGAATTCATTACTTCGAAAGAAGTGCTTAAAAATGTAAAGCAACTCTCAAAATGTTTAGAATAACTCAGAGATCACGTATCAACATGAAAAGTAGGATTTGGAGTGCAATGACTTGGGGCCCTAGGGTTAGAATCTCTGAGAGCTATGTTAGTGGATGGTACAAATAAGTATTTTCCCCTATATTTCTTAATACCCCTTGGCTGGGCTTCTTTTGTAATTCCTGTGTGGCAGAGTCCCTCTCTGTTTCATTAAACTTTATCATCCTTCCTTTTGGATCCATGCACAATGCAAAGCTCAGTAGATAGCCACTGTGCTTCTGCCTGTGAGATACTTCGCTGTCACACTCTTCCTTGTCTTTCTTCTTCGAGCAAAGGCAGAATAGGATAATATTCTGCAGAACCAAGAAATAGATACTATTTGCCCAGGGCAATAAAGAAGGTAAGCTCACACTTTACCTTAGGCTTCCAGAAATGCTAAGTGTTCCCAGAGTATCAAATCTTGCCAAAGCCTGCTCCCTTCTAGCTCCATCCGAATAGTCCTGCCTGGCCCCATGGAAGGGCTGATGAATTCTGTACCATAGGGGATGGGGTCTGGTAAAGAAAGTGACTTCTGTAAACAATAATCCATTTACAGATTTCTTTCTCCATATGTCCCCACGAAAAGTAAGGGCTTTGTGATCTCTGGAATAGGAGATGATATATAAAATACGCCAAGGAAAACATCATACTGGTGTCCACCGTGACGTAAAAGAGGCAAAGATCTGGAACTTGGGGTAAGTACACAAAGACAACAATATAGAATGGGGGATACAGGAATAATCCCGTCCTTAGTCTAAAGGAAAGAATAAAACACAAAGAGAAAGCTTGTTACTTGCAGATCGTGTACCTGAGCAGATTCCAACACAAGGACCACCTCAGGGTCAAAAGGCCACATTCAGAGAGCTACTTCCAAACATGGAGAAGTTGGCCCTAGACAGAAATAATGTAGTAACAGAACCCTGGGAGGGAAATGTGTTTTCAGTTACACCAGGGCCCGGTCCAGCCTTTCCCACAGGCTCTTCCTAAACAGGAACTTGGCCATGGGATCAGCAAAGTGGGAGGGGATGTCCTTGGCTTTAGAGGTGAGGCCCATCAGGGTCCTGAGGAAAGCTGGGCTGAAATTCTCTCTGCTGGTAAGAGCACAGAAGAATCAATGTCACATCCACTTTATTAATTTTCTTGACAGCCAGCTCCAGTTACCATGCAGGCACCACAAAATCAAAACACACGCATGTCAAGTGGCCCCATCTGTGGTGGGGCCCTGCCAAGGGCCATGTCACATCAACACCAGGAAGCACAGCCCAGCTCCTCAGACCATGTGCTCGGTCCGGGGAGCAGCCTCCTGCTGGAAGACACCACTGGAGCTTGGATGAAAGCGCCAGAGGGGTTCTCGTGGTGACAGTCCTTTATCCTGGCTCTGGGCTCCTTGCACTGAAAGAGTCTTGAGAGACAGGCAGCCACATCTGGCTATGGGAGCCTTCTCTAAATACAGCCACACGGACCTCCCAGCTGCTTACATCCTGCCTGCATCCAGTTTCATCCATGCAGGACAAGAGCAGCCCGGGTTGAAGAAGACATTTAAAGGAAAGCAATGTCCTTATTTCCAAGTGGGGTCTGAGCTCAGATTTCAGTTGAGCTGAGGTCTTACCATGTAATAAGCACAGGAGAAAAAAGAAACTTGAGTCAAGGTATCAATTATCAATTACCATGAGTATTAAAGGAGCTCCAACACAATTTATCCTGCTGGTAGACCACCATGAACCATCTATTGGCTATATGTTGCCAGTTAGGTGGGTTCCAAGCATAAGCACCTAGAGGAATTCCTGCTCTGAGTGACAGAACTCACACATGCCCAGGCTGAGCATGGTGCACTGCAGCCTCCTCCTGCTCTCCTTCTGTCTCCAGAACCTCTTTCTGACCATAACCAAGGCCACTTCCTCAACTCCATCACCATCCACTTTGGCTACTACTGATTTAGTTGGCTGTGTAGCAGGAAGGAGGATGTAAATCCAGGTCTGCAGCTGATTGACACCAGCGCCCAATAAGAAAGGCCTAAACCAGACAAGTTTGGTTTGCCACTTTGACTACCTAAATTAAAAGCACCCTAAAGACAAGAATTAGAGTTACTATTGTCTTGTACTCCAGAAACCTACTTAGTAGAGATCTGGCTTCCTCAATCCAAACCCCTGAAATGCCTAATCAGACCTGGTCTGTGAAGATAAGCTGATCTGTTCTCTCCTTGCTTGAGTTGGTCCAACAGGTAGTGGCCACTTCGGGGACGATGGAGTGGCTGCCCAGTCGGCCCTGTGGGGTAGCAGCTGACAAGGAAATGAACACATCCAGAATGCCCATTTCCCAGGGTAAAGGACTCAGTTCATCCTGTCACTCTCCGTTCAAATAGCCATGGCATGTCAGCCTTGTTGGCCTCCTTGATTGTGCAGAAATAAATAAATGAATTATGTTGTTAGGGTTTGGGCTCCGGCACAAACACATGGTCTGCATTTATCCACACAGTGAGAGGTCCACCAGCCACTTGATATAAAAGAGCAAAATGATAATTCTTTTCTTTAGGCGCTCTGGTACCATATGGAATGTATATAAATCATATTTTTGTTTTAACAGCGGAGGCTTTGTTGATAGATAAACATGTGGTTTGTCAAAAAAAAAGAGAGGATTGTGCTTTGAACAATCATTTAATGGCTGTGGATGTGCCAAATAAAAATAAAAACATAATTTTGAAAGGAGCTGGCCTCATGCCCAAATCCGTACCAAGGAATTTCTCCTTAACCAACGTGGTTAAAGCCTGTCGATCTGTTTTGAGTTTAAGCTGTGCTCTCGACTCAACCCCGTGACAAATGGAACCCTGGGCTAATGTGCTCTAATAAGACAAGACGCTACCTTTATGAATGACCTCATGGAGAAGAGGTTGGCGAGCATGGTGGAGAGGCCTTGAGCCAGGCAGCTCTGGGCTATGAAACCCAGCTTCAGCTCCGCGAGGCAAATTGCATCATCGCCCTCTTTCCAATTCCAGCTCGGGATGTTGAGCAGATGGGCCTGTAGAACAAGAAACAGGTATGAGACCTTGATTTGTTACAGGCTCAATGGTTTAAAATCTTGCTAGGAGAGGCAGCAGGGCCCAAGTGCTCAGGGTCAACCAGACTCAACCTTTGTTTCCTTTGCTTGGGTCTGAGGTTTGGTGCTTTGTTCTCCACCTCTGCGCCTCACTCTTCCATGTCTTTGTAACATCACTTCTGTATTTATCAAGCCCAAGTCCTTGCCTCGGGTTTAATCTTTTAGCCAAATAGGGCCCGGCAGAAATGTTCTCTTGTGACAGACCCATCAGCCCTTGTTATGAGGATGTCTGGCTAGGTTGTTCAAAAATTGGCTCCTCACACAGACTAGAAGTCTGCCAAGTGCCTGTGCGTTCTCAATGTCTCTTGCCTACACTCTCAATAATCTAGATGAGTGATTCTTAAATTTGAGTGGATATTAGACTCATTTATATGGTTTGTAAGAACCTATTGCTGGGCTTTTTCATAGGGTTTCTGGGCAGTAGATGTAGGATAGGACTGCAGAATTTGTATTTCTAATATGTACAAGGTGACATTGATTCTGGGGCCACACTATGAGAACCACTGTCCTAAATCACCAAGTAAAACATGACGTATGTGTCCTAACAATCCCTTGCAGATGGATTACTTCTAGTCTACAGTTAGGCCACACCATGAGACCAGGACCTGGAGACATATTCATGCAGTTATCTTTACATAGCTTGAAGCAGAGTAGATTATATATTGAACGAAAATAGAAAAATTCACAAAGTTCTTCAAATTAGCAACAAATCAGCAATAAAAAAGAAAACAGGATTTACGAGGCTTTCACATCAAGTACAGCATTTAGGTTCAAAAAACTCTATCACATAAATTTGAAATGAGAAGATCTCTAACTTGGTAGCAGAAATGAGAGAAACACACATAACACAGACAGCAAAATTTAAGTGTGCAGATAATTAAAACCTCACCTAGAAACCATGTGACACATTACAGGGAAAGCTCATGCTTGCTTGTTAACTATGGGCTCCAGAGCAAGGGGAAATGAACATTTCATTCTGCTGTGATTGCGTCAGGCTAGTTGCAAAGAACTTGATCCCCAGTTTTAACAGTCAGATTTAAAGAAGGAAAATGATCAATAACTTCCCGAGAAAAATGACAAGGTCAGAGGCGCATTCTGGGAAAGAGCGCAACAAGAACCATTAAGAAGCCAGAAAAGTCTGGCCTGAAGAAGGAAACAGGACGGTGACATCCAAACACCTTAGGTGCTGCTACATTGAAAGGAGATTTGTCCTATTTTGTTCTGGAGCCAGAATTAAAACAGACTGATGTATGTTACAAGAATTGGCATCTTTTGTAAAGAAACTTTCTAAGGCTATAATTTGTCTAATACATAAAGACCACCTGAAAAAAAAAAAAACAGGGTCACTGTCAGTATTTCTCAGAGTTACTGCGGAAAAAACATGTGCTTTGCATGGGAGGTTGAATCAGAGAGCTTTTCTGAGTCCCTGCATGTGGCAAGATGTTACAGCTCTGAAATTATTTCTCTCCCACATCAACAAACACAGGGATCACCAGAGGAGGCTTCTCTTCACTTTCAGACAACATACAAAGCTGTACCAGAAGGATGAAAGGGTCCATTGTTGAAGCTTAGACCAAGGCCAAGGGCCTCATGCTTTGCTCTCAGAAGTAACACTCTTGTGAAATTTCCTTCTTGCAAAATCCACTTCTGTGACAATCCTTTGAATCCCAAGCCAACAGTGTTTATTCCTGGGAAAGATGACAGTGTGCTGCCTGGTGAGAGCATGGTTCCATCAGTCCTGTGTGTGGGCCACAGCAGACAGTGATCTCTGTCACACCGAGTACCAGGGGACCTTCCCCAATTGTACCATTGGCCTTCTCCTTTGTCCCGTTTCTCTCCCTATGCTTCACTGGCTTAGGAAGGCAGCTTTTCTTCTCTACTTCTGTGGCACTGTAGAGAATCCATTAATTTAAGAGGAAGAATACCCATTCACAGTAACATCCTCTGAGAAGAATGAGGAGGAATTACCTCTACATAACGAATTTGTGTGAGACCAGAGATTTGGGTGGTCCAAACCCTAGTGAGACACCGTATAACCTTCATGTCACCTTCAAAAGTAACAAGCAAAATCTTTCCCAGAAAGCCCCTCATCCTGGGTATGAAGCCTAGGCATTTCAGCATCGGGTCCCTTTGATACCCCCATCTGGTTTATGTTCTGGAGACATATTTTACATGCAGGAGAGTCAAGTTTGTTTCAGGCTCCCATAGCCTCCTTTCTTGGACATCACAATTTCACCAGTCATAGGGCAGGATGTGAGGCTAACGCACCAAAGGCTCGGAGGGAGGTCTGTGGGCATGAAACAGAGAGAAGAAAAACCCAAGAACTCCAGCTCTTTGTTTCTGGGAACTTTGTCCTCTTCCATTTGAGGAAATTTCAGTCTGGTGGAAAATGCCAGCATTACACACGAGTCTGGAGGCAAATCCTCTCTCATTTAGAGAGGAGAGAAAGAGAAGACCCAGCTGGCCCAGGACCATTCTCCATTTCTGCTACTGGGAGAGAACAAAAATTGGCTTTCCTAAGAAACCGTGAGTCCCAGTCCCAGTTCTATTTCTTATGGCCCATACAACCAGTGATAGAACCATGATAAACAAAGATGCCAGTGAATAAGCTATAGCACCACTACCATAGATCACATCATCGATGTCCCCCAAAGCCTATATGTTAAAAGCACGGTCTCCAGGTTGGTGCCATTGGGAGGTAGCAGAACCTTTGGGTGGTAGTGGCTAATAAGAGGTCCTTAGGTCACTGGAGCTACACAATGTCTCCTTTTTGTTTCCTGGCCATGAGGCAAGAGGTATTGGTCCAGGGTGTGCTTCCTCACCAGAGGCCCAAAATGAATAGGGCCAGTTGATCATGGACTGATCCTTCCTAAATCATTAACTTAAATAAAACTTTTCTCATGGTAAGATGATTATGTCAGGAATTTGTTATAGTGACAGAAACCTCACTAATCCAACTATTGCCTAAGTATGAAGGTTGATGGTCAGAAAGCTCAAAGAATGTGCATCTTCAGTGGGCCACTGGGACTTGGCTTCCAGATCACAGACAGAGGCCTTTTTCACTAGAGTCTTCTTGGAAAATAAATCTATGAAAGGTAAATCACCAGGAATGACACTTTCCTGAGACATTTAAATGATCCTTTCCTTAAACAGCTTCACCATTCACATTTAAATCAGGAAGAAATCTGCATTCTAGATGGCCACACTGAACACGCTTGTCTATACAAAACCAAGAGATACTAAAAAGCTCCAGTGTTAAAAGCACCAGGCCTTCTACAAGCTTATCCTCAGGAACTATAATTTGGTTCAGTGGCCTACAGCTTGATTTAAAGAGAAAGTGGCAATTGGCTATTCTGTCTCCAAGCTTGCTGACTGCTCAGTCGCTAAACTTTGTGCTCACCAGACTGGCTTTGTTTATGAGAAAGCTTAGACCCCCCGGTCATGGGCATGTTAAATATACAGGTGGTCCCAACAAGATGAAATAAGATAATGGATATAAAGCTGCTTTAAAAACAGAAAATAAGACATAAAAGTCTGTAATTATTATGAGGACATATGCAGGGCTAGCTCTATATGGAGGAAAAAGTCATTTTCTTGCTGCCCTCTGGCTTCCGGAATATCACATCCACAAGATCACAGAGGATTATGATTCTTTATATATCAAGGCTGGTGTCTAATTATGGAATTGACAGATGCAAGGAATACAACTGTGTTGTTGTAGTTTTTACACACTCCTCAGATCTTCCCAAGTTTAAATGGATGGAGATCCATGGGCATCTAGGACGGTACAGAAAAATTTTCAAGAGAGGAAGAAATAGATATTGAAAAAGAAGAGGAAGAAAAACACGCCGAAAGGATGAACGGAAGCATGTCAGGAAAGAGCACAACGGGAAAGCAGAGTAAGGAAGGTCTATTTGGAATCTACATGGAATGAGATGAGAAAGACAAGTGGGCTTTTCATTCTTTCCCTAAATAGAGAAGCAATATAACAAAAAACCCACCCCATGTCATAATCTCTCCATCCTACGTCCTTACTAGCTTTTAGGGTTTTAAGTGACCCTGAAACCAGACTGAAATCACCTGAACAAAATGTCTTCAGGAAAGAATCATGGGTCCATTGATGTCTTCATCGCTATTTCTGAAGAAGCACAGGGCAAAAAAATTTTAAGGACGTTCAGGTGATTATTGATCAAGGACTGCTGGATCCTAGGCTAGTTGAATGGCTTTGGGTTCGACAAGAACTATGCAGCTGGGTCCTCCTTAATTCCTTAAAGATGCTACGTCAGCATCCATTAGAAAGAGAATAAAAGGACGTGACATCCCTTCCTAAACATACAACCTTAACTTTCCTATTCAGTCTAAATTCAGCCCAAAAATCTAAACACTAGCTTAATGTACTCCCACACTAAGTGAAACTGCAAATCACAAATGAAAGAAGGAGCGTTCCTTACGGCAGGCGCTGTCACCACTCTGAACCTTGTTCTTCAGATTCACCTCCACCCACAGGAGCTGCCCTCTGAAAACCGCTGCAAACTGGTGCCTGCAAGTTACCAGCAGCCCTCACTGGATCTCCTCAGTGTCCCTGGCTTTTGCAGAGACAACCAGGAGAATGTAACCTTGGGTGCCCACCACCAAATGCACTGGCAGGAGAGTGATGCCATCTGCACTGCAGCCACCTGCCGAGGGACGGGCAAGGACTGGCATCAGGCAGCCACTCTGAGTGGTGGGCCAGTCACAGACAGCAGGCTCCAGTCCATAGCGGCCTCTGATGGGCCTCCACACAGCAAAATGGGCCAGCACTTGCCAGCAATTAAGAAATAATGGCATGGCGCTGGTGCATTTGGCAGAATGGGGTTTCCTCTGGGTCACCTGACAGCCTATTTCATAGGGAAGATGACCTAGAAGACGGGGCAGAGCCTCACTCACAACCCAGCAGGGAGTTATTCTGTTCAGATAGGACACCTGGCCCCAAATACTGAGCAGCCTCCAGCTTCTAAGCTCCATTAAGGAGTTAACTGGTACCACGTCAAATAGAGCAAGGTGCCACCTTCCCTCCCCCAAAGCTGTCTTCTTGGGGGTTTACTAACAGGCTGAGTACCAGAAAATCGCCTTTGGACGAGAAACTTTCAACTCTGGTTTACTGATAGGTAATCATAGGGAAACCACATAGACACTGATATTTGCTTTTCTTCTCGTTTGTTTAAGCTGTAACACTGGGAACATTCCTGTATGTGTAATTTCTGGATAGCTAACTATTCTCTTGGATTTGACTGTGCAAATTCTGATCCTGAATTTAAGAATGTTGAGTCCCACTCTTTCCACCAGTGTCCACTATGCTTCCAAGTTCACCTGGCCTCTGAGACGTCCCATCTCTTGACAGGGGCACTCTGCACTTTAAATGTTAAATCTGTGAGGGATTTAATGAAAACAGCTTCTCCTCCGCTGATATCCCTCTGGGTGTCAGGAACAGTTCTGATTGCAAGCAGATATTCAATAAATATTGACCAAAGAAATGACTGTAGCACACAGAACTGCAAGTTGTTGGGATCTAAGGATCCATCAATATTTCTGAACTGAGGGGCCCAGCAGATGCATCCTGAGTGAATGTATTAGTACATGAGGAAACTTCCCTCCAGTGACCAACTGCAAACAAGCTGCTTAGCCTGAAAAAATGTCCCAAGCAGATTTTTAACTACCGCGTCTTTACCCAGGACTTTGCACAGCACTGGAACATGTAGGTATGCATGATTGTGTGCAAGTGAGCGTGTTGGGGCAGGCGGGATATGGTGAGGTAGAAGAGACTGGAACTGACCCTCACAGTTGCCTCAGGTATGGAGCCCTCCCAAGGTCCTACCTTATTGTGATACTGCAGCATCTGAGTGATGATCCTGATCTTCGGATGGTAGTTCTTTATGGAGATTACTCTGCAAAAGAGAGAACCATAGCTGAGGCAGAGCGTATGTTAGTCCTGGAGGCTGATGGGTGGTCTACTAGATTACCTCTAAGAGGGGCATATGGGAAGGGGATCCACCAGCCAGGCCTCCCTGAGGAGCTGGAGGCTCGGGGCCAGGAGAAACAGTTCCCACCACCGTTTTTCTTGGAAGTGTAAAAAGAAATCACAAGACAGCCATGGTGTGTGTCCTGGGCACAAGAAACGCGAGGGATCCTGTGAAGCCTCAGTGATGGGATGTGTGACTCTGTGGACAGAAGGCAGTGCTTCTGGAAAAGGGTCACTGCCTATATTGACATCTAAAACAAGAGCAAATCATGAGTCCTCCGAGGTGTGCAATCTCCCACACTCCGGGAACCAGCCAAGAAATAATCTGCTCTGAGTTCAGTCCTTCAAGTTAACAACCTGAAACAACAATGACAAATCAAACAGGCCACCCAACAAATGGCTGTAACTGTCACACACACTTGGCCACTCTCAGGAATATGATTTCTAAACAAGGCTCTCAGAATAAGAGCAAGGATTTCCAGTTAGTAGAGTCTACATGGATGACTCGAACACTAGCTCAAGACAAGTGCCAATACCTTGTGGAGGTCAAAATCTGGTGGAAAATTCCTACCCACTGCCCCCATCTGCACTGGCACTCATCCTGTCAATCACCAGGAGAAAGGGGGAGGAGTCAGGAGCAGGAGAATGGAAACACCTGGCTTCCAGTCCTCTACTGCACTAATGAACTTGGTGACCTTCAGGAAATCGCCAGGCTCTCTGTTCCTGTTTCCTCATCTGGACAGTGGGGGCCACAGTACCTGCTTTATTTACTTCATAGGCTTGGTATGAGGAGCAAATGGTAGACCAGATGTAAAAATGCTTTGAAATCATTAAAAACTCTCTCCACGTGTAACTTATGGTTTTTGTCATTACCGACCCTGTCAGAGGTGACATTGTACATTTCCTTCTGTGACAAGGCAGGCTAAAGAATGGAATTCCACAGCAAGGCCCACCTCCGAAGCCTAATCAGAAATGCAAGGGCATTTATCATGACCACCCCCCGCAAACTCCCCACCAAGCAGCACTCTCCCACTTTACCCCTTTTTCTGCAAAGACAGAAAGAAGGCAGCCCAGGAGCGGCTTTATCTGAAAAACTGCAACTTGTGAATTGAGGAAATGCATCACATGAAAGCCTCTCCCTGCACAAATCCACCCTGGGCTTTTGCACTTGAAGGATTTCATTTTATTTTTGAAAAAGGGTTGTACTGGGCCCTGCTTAAAACTCAAGGACTTTGAGCCTCTGTCAGCCTCTTGGTGAGGTTCACAGCATCAGCCAGTTTTCTGCATTAGCTCATTTCAAATGGATCTTTGACATTTTAATTTCAAAAGGGGGCAGATTGGTCTCATTAAACTAAGGAGGAAGGAGGATTATACAAATAAGAGGAAAACAGCCCATTTTTAACCCTGAGCCTCCCATTTCCTTTTGAGTCTTCCTCCTGGGTCTAGTTAATAGATGGTTTAATGACATTTGTGATGCCACTCTGGTGCACATCCTGGCATCCTGCCAGTCACCCTGGTACCTATGTGTGTTCATATTAACCCTACCCCTGTCAGGGTTGAATTAAAATAGTGGGATTAAGAGAAACGCCCACTTCGGAGCTATCATTCATTTCTATTATTTACTTTTTTTTGTGGGGCGGGGAGTTGCCAGCCCTGAACCTCTCCACAGAGTTAAAACTTTAAGCTTCATCCTCCAGGTTTGTATTGAAGTCTGAAAGATAATGAAGCCTTGCTCCATAAAACCTATGTTTGTAATCACTCCGCATGACAGAAAAGCATGTGAAACGATGGAAGCACTACTTATTTTAAAAAGGAACAAGTGACACACTCTCAGGGGATGGGCCCAGTACGAGGAAGTCCGCCCCCGCTCCGCGCTGTGGGCAGCCCGGCAGGCCCAAGGCTTGGAGGAGTCCCAACACTGACTTCCTTAAAATGAGGAGCACACTGCCCAAGAGAAGTGAGTGGAGGGAGGAGACCGTGCCAGACGCTGCCTGCCAGACGCAAGGGCCAGACGCGGCGGGGCGGACTCGCTCAGCCCAAACGCACCGGAGGAATTCCTCTGCCCACCGATGCGAAATCTCCTGTCGCTTGGGGCCACTGATTTAAAGCAAAGACAAAGGGGCTGCGAGCTTTGTGATGACACAAAAGGAACCTCCCAACCTTCACCTTCAGGTGAATTCCCAGGACACAGTATAGCAAGCTGCAGGCAGAGGGGGAGCTTTTGTCTGGACCAAGGGATGGCTGTTCACAATTAAGCACAAGTTCCTGGGAATACAGTGTGAGTGAAACGTTTACTCTCAGTTCATCCCCTCTCAGAAGATTCTTTCTTACTCTTTCTCAGCTCCAATAATTAGCCTGCAATTTATGCCAGAGAAGAGACAAGGTCCAAAAGGGCTTTCACTACCTGGAGCAAAATGTCTGCAGCTTTTAGTCACTGCACAGCCATAGGAAGGGACTGGGAGTTTATGAAAAGAACAAAAACTGAACACATTTTCTTCTGAAATGAGAAAAAAAATAAGCCGTTGAAGTTGGGGTGGAAATTAGCACTCCATGGGTCCAATTCCCGTGTAAATTAATGTATGGGGGAGTGTTTGCCAGAATCTCCTTCCCCAGAAGATGTTAAAAAAAAAAAAAAGGTAAAATGATTTGGGAGTTTGCAGTCAAACAGGTTTAGAAAATACACCACAATGCACTATCTCAGAGATGCAGATTAGCATTTAAATCATTTAAATGCTTTCCATGGAGAACACAAATTTTAGGAAACTGATAGAAACTTGCCAATTGGTCAGTTACGTTCTCTTTGGGGTGACAATAATCAGTCTTCTACTCTTATACCCAAAAGCCTCTAACAAAGGGGTCCTTTGTCTCAGCACTACTTATGTTTGGGGCCAGCTAATTCTCTACAGAGGGGCTGTCCTATGTATTATGGGATGTTTAACAGCATCCCTGTCTTCTACCCACCAGATGCCAGCAAGATCATCCCCTAGTGATGTCAACTAAAAACATCTCCGGGTATTGCAAAATGTCCCCTGGGCTGGGGATCAAACTCAGTCAAGGTGTCTCTGGTCCACTTTCTCTGAGGGAACATGGTATTATTTTCAGTCAGGCCTGCACTCCTCTAAATCTATCTTCTGGCCTGCTAGGTCTGACTCAAGGAATCTCCAACTCAAGACCAGCTTTGAGCTCCCAAAGATGCCATCTGCTAAGGCTGAGCTTCTGGCTCAAGGATTACCTACCACAGCCTCAGCTTCCCCAAATCTATGCAGGGGGACAGTTGTGCAATAGCTCATGGGAGAAATAGGGTCCCTTCAAAACAATCCTCTACAGACCAAAAAAGGGCTACAAGTGAGCCACAGGGACCAAGTTCCGAATCTTCCCTTGTCCTACCACACCAGAGTTACCTCATGATGTTAGAGGCATCTTCAGCATCCGGGTCAGCGCAGTACTTGTTGGCAAGAATTAGGCATGCATCTGCTGACTCTATCTGAGAGACACCAAAAGGAGAAAAAAAAAAAATCACAGAACACAAACATATAAATAGCCAAGCTCAACTGCAGTCTCTCTTTGTAGATGGCTCTTAGGGGAACCTGGTGTTTTGCAAGGAAAGAAAAAAAAAAAAAAAAGTCCTGAAAGACTATAGTTTTTTGTCAAAAGTGTAGGTTGCAAGTTCTTGTTATAGGATAAACATTTCATCTTGTTGCGGGTGCAAAGTACAACATGTACCTGGGTAATTATACTTTTCATCTGGCATCGCCGATTGCCGGTGGAATTTCCAGATTTCTTTAAATACAATTAATTAAGCCTTTCGTTCCCTTCTCCACTACCTTTATCAGCCCTGTCTGTGCCATCACCCTAATTCTCCCAGCCAGGAAATGGAGGTTGGTAGCCTAAACCTCTTCTTTTAGTCTAGCAAGTTAACTATTTGGAGAATCAGAAATTCACCCGAAAGTCCTTCATACAACCTTTTTCACATCTTCATTATCCATGCACTAAGAAGAGCTCAGAGCCCTCATTTAGATAATGCTATATGGTTTAGTATTCATTAATATTCAAAGAGTCAAAAGTCAGCAAAGCTATGTATATGAAATAACAGGCTACGGAGGAACTTATAATACAACCTACTGACTTATCTAAACAGCAGCCAAGACAGGCTCCTTATTCCTTAGGGGGGTTCATGAGTTTGATGTGCTAATAATTGCTTGCATTTCAAATAGGTCCATGAACAATAACTATTTCCTCCGTTCTCGTAAGGTTTCACATTCACCACTAACTTGGGTCATGTCTGGATAATATTAAGATTAAATGGCCTCTGCAAGCATGACAATTCTCACGCTAGCTCAAATCTGCAATCTGTCTGACTCGGTATGCTGTGCTTGCTACATCATTCCTGCATCTGGTGAGAGGGCCTGGTTTCCTCAGTGGAATGTCACAAAGGACCTCTAGATTTCTTTAATAATGCAAAGAATGTACACAGATCCTCTTGGATTATTCATGTTTGCCAATTATGTTATTTACAAAAGCATCTGGTGACCACAGTTAACAATTAGACTTCAGTAGATTCGCAGTATCAGTGTGCATCTACTGGCATGCAGATAGTGAACATGCTCACAAAAATCTGTAGTAAATGAACTAAGTAGCAGATGCCATGTTACCATATTCCTCCTAAGTTTCAGGTGAGGTTTATGAAAAATTCTAACTGAACAGGTTCCAGTAAAAAAGATGAGCCCATAACCAAGTGATGTTAGATACCTGCAAGTTTACACTCATACATGGAATCTTTGGCCAGGAGAAAGGAAGCTCAAAATGCTTGATGGCTCAATAACCTTTTATTTTATATTTTAATGTTTCTTTCAAATGTAATTAATAGAGGGTGGAGCTGCATTAAGTGCAACCTAAATATTCAATATGGTAATTACTTGATTATAATACTGTTTATATGACTCTTGAGTCTGTCCAATTGATTTACTTCAAGAGTGGATGATACTGAAAAAATCAACAAAATGAGTTTTATATTAAGACTAAGTATAGAGTACTTATACGGGGCTCAGTATGTGCCAGAGAAAGAGGTCCTGGGGCCAATAGGAGGACGATGTCAAGGTTGGTGGCATCTGATCTATCTCATTCAGGGTTGAGGAGGTGATCCTTGGCCATCCTTAGAAGCATGTGCCCTGATCGCAGAGTCATACTTTCCCATCCCTCAAGACAGAGTGAAAGAAGAAGTCACCTCTTCCTCCTTACCTTGACTCGTGCAAGATCATGTGGATTAAGGACTGAACCCTGATAAAATTCCACCTGAGTAAAATGTCGTTTGAATAGTGCTTCGAGCTCCAGGTTAGGGGAAATGCTGCACAGAGAGAGAAGAGACAGCCATGAATATAACGGTCTTGGAATTTTTGCTTCCGTGCCTCACTTCTCCCCACTTTCTCCAGGGAGACCTAGAGGAAGGCTCTGACCTTCAGAGAAGCCCCCTTTCTTGCTATAAATAAAAGGCTCACATTTAAGAGACATGAAAGCCCAGCCCAACTGAACACCAAATCCAGTACCAGGATGAAATACAGGTTGAAGACTATGAAGCACAGGGTCTTCCAGTTGTTAACAATAAAAACCCTGTTTTACTAATTGGGAACCTGAGGCTATGACTGGGGCTGTGATGGTTAATTTTCCATGTGGACTTGACTGGATCACCTTGGGATACCCAGATAAAGTGACCTCTTGGTGTGGCTGTGAGATTAATATTTGAATCAGCGAACTCAAGAAAGAAGATTTCCCTCCTCAATATGAGTGGATATCATCCAATCCACTGAGAGTCAGAAGAGGGGAAAAAAAGGCCAAGGAAGGAGGAAGCCATACATTTCACTTCCTACTTGCTTGTTTGTGCTCAGACCCCTTGTTACATTTCTCCTGCCTGTGAACTAGGATTTACATCTTTTACTCCCCTGGTTCTTAGGCTCTCAGACTCACACTGAGTCACACCACCAGCTGATTCTCTATTTTACAGATGGTTGACTGACACACTTCTCAGTCTCAGTAATCAAGTGAGCTAAAAATCTCATCATGAATTTCTCCTCTTTACAGACAAGTAGATACAGCTACAGACAGATACAAAGGCTGGTCAAAAGTACAGTGTATACTTAAATAAAAAATATTTACTACAGTAAAAGAGTAGCATGGCCGTTAATCCCATCAAAATACTCTCCCTCATGTCTTACCACTTTCTGAAGCAGTTCTGCAGTCTTCTTTCATGAGTGTCGTTATGAGGAATAATAAAAAATATAATGAATACTACTGAGCACCATTCAAGATAAAGGCAGGCTCATAAAAAACATTATGGAATGTTCTCATCTACTTTACTCACAGGACCTGGTACTCTGTGACTTCTGCATCTTCCCTAAAGTCACAACAACCATGAAAGGTAAATGTTTTTAACTGATTTTGAACATCAAAGCAGCTGTGGCAGTGAAAGAGGACTTTAAGTGGCAAGAACAATGGGATAGGGCTGGAGGTACAGCTCAGTGGGCTAAGTGCTTGCCGCTGAGCACTAGGGCCCTGAGTTCGATCCCCGGTCCCAGGAAAAAAAAAAAAAGAACAATGGGATAAGTGTGTGAAGTGAGGGGAGGAGTACTTTGAAGGAGATTAATGGTAATGCATCTTTTACTATAATGTTTTTATACCTTAAACATTTAGTGTATTTTGTGGTCGTATCTCATATGTCTATAGAGGGATATCTGTATCTACATCCTATTGGTTGTTTCTCAAAAACCCCAGTACAGTACAACTCCAGTATAATGAGGGATTAGCCAAAGATTCCCCTGTCCAATCTTCCAACTGTTACCTTTATACTGAGCCTTTCTCCTGGTTCTCTTCCTTACAAAGCCCCCAAAGCCTGGGTCAAAAAAAAAACAACACCCACGGACAGCTACGGACAAACCGGATTTGCTCTCTGTATGGTTCCCGACTCATACATTGGCACAGCACCCATCACACTTCTGGGTGCTGAGTGTTCAGACGCCCTATTGACAAATAAGGGTTAAACAAGGGCCTGACCCTTTTATTCACTTACGAATTCTGCAGAGTTGAAAACACAGTGCCCTCTCTTTATCAAGTACTGTGTCAGGCTTTGGAAGATGACATTCAGCCGTGTCCTATTACATGCTAGTAACTGTGCTAAGTCAACACTTGCCTAACATTTATTAAATGCTTGATGATGATGATGATGATGATGATGATTGTTGATGTGTTTTAAGTATCTCTTCTGAGGCAGGCAGCATTCTAAACTCTTGACATCTAGTGACTCACTTAAACTTCAAAACAACCTCACAGGAAGGTATGCTAGTAACGCAAAGCTCCAAGAGGTCTTCTACCCTGAGTTAGATGCTGATAGACGTGGGATACACAAAGAGGAATCCTAGTCATTGAGCCACCAGCAGCCTGCTAATTCTTTCCAACTGAAGTAGCGGGGGAGAGAAGAGCGGCTGTCTGTGCAGATCTGACCCATCTTTTAAGCCCATCAGAGTCGCTTATCTTTGAGGGTACCACCCTGGCAATGCAGGCAGTGCCGTCTCTCCCTAATACAGACATCCTGTTAGGGTCTGTCACTGGATTAAACCTATCTCAGCCTGCACTGGCCAGTGCAGGACCCATGCTGTCCTCTAACTGCTGCAAGTGTGCTCGTCTTGGAATGCTCAAGAACCTACACACTGTAGTTCTCTCCAGAACTGCCCTGCAACAGCGTGCTGGCCCACCACCTATCCCCCATACCTAAGCACTGCCTCAATTCTGCAGGTCTGGTTCCTGCACTGTTGCCTGGTCTCTCTCCTCAGAATTTGGAGAACTCAGTGGTGAGAAGAAAGAGGGTAAAATACAGGGGAAAGTCCCCACGTTAACTTCATTTCCATAAAGAAGACAATAATGGTACCACTACATTAAGACAGTGAAGTCACCATCTCTCTCCATTCTTGGGGCTGACTCCCTTTTACTTAAAAGAGGATCAGGTAAAGCTTACTATCTTACCCACACAGGGCAGGAAAGATACCTTACATCCCTCAGCTATAAACCACACATGATAAGACACCCCTAAATTGATGGTACAGCCTAATCTAGTTTATCTTTCATGATAACCGTCAACACGTAGTAAGCATTTACTGTATGCTTAACTGGCTCTGCACACTGCATATGGATTATCTCATCTTGTTCTCACAACAGACCAACGAGATAGAATTATAATGGATGTAGAACTGAGACATGGGCAAGTTGCATGACCAGCTCAGCTAGTTGACTAAGTCAGGATTCAGATTGAAGATGTATGCGCACTCATGGTAGACTGAACGAGAGATGGTATGCACCGAGCTGGCACAGGGTCTCATGCTGGAGGAGTGGTTGCTTTTATTACCTAACACTCTGCTTCCTCTCAGTTTATTGTCCTTCTTGGTCATGATCTACTCCTGCACTCCTAAAACGTCCACACCATAAGATTCACTGGCCCACACCAGACACTGCAGGCACACTTTGGCTTTCCAGATGCAGACTGTGGAGGGGACAGTAATGATGCATTGGGCCCATAGCAAACTCTACCCTTATTCTTCCAGAGAAAACCTCAAATGTGGTCCGAGATCTACCTCCACAGAGGAAGACACTGCTTTCATCATTGGTCTAGCATAGTTCTGTGATATCCTCTCCATGGAGACCAGCAGGGATCATAGTTTTGTCAACTCTGACCCGATCTCCAACTTCTCCCATCCCCAGGGAGGAGGACAGAGCCAGGTAGAGGGCCCAGTGGCAGCAGCAGTTCTTACTTGTGAAGAAAGACGATCTCCACATTGACGTCATCCCGGTCCTTGTGCAGAAAGTCCTTCAGAAAGTTGGAAACACTCTCCAGAGTGATGTGACCACAGACCACAATATGCCTGCAGGGGAGAGGTCAGTTAGATGAAGCCAGGCCCCATAGCGAGGACCCGCATCCCACCGCCTGGCAAGGCAGAGCAAGCACAGCAGCTGCAGGGAAGCATCCATCTCCTCCCTCTGCCTCCATAAAGCCCAGAGCCCCTCCCTGAGGGCTGTGAGGCAAAGCAGCAGCACTAGCAGGTGCTCAGAGACTCCGAGACAGAAAAGGCATATGGCTGCTCACCTGACGCTGCGCAAAATCCTATTAAAAGCCCAACCGTTTGGCCAAGTGGTTTTAGGCATTTAACAATAAGTGACATTATGCTTGTGCTTAAATGCTGCATTATCAAGTCCCTTGCAGATTCATATCTCTCTCTTTCTGCCCACAAAGCGTCCTCCCAGGAGATTTACTGTATGAGTCTTGGTTTATGACATAGAGCTTATCAGGTAATGAGATAACAAATCTTGCTGAAACGATGATTTTGTGTGTAAGAAAGCGGACTTTTATCAGGGTGGCTAATGTGCGGCTTGACATGTTATAGGCTCAGCTGGCCATAAGCAGTAAAAAGGAAATTTTGCATTTTTCCACCATAACTTCTCCGACAATGGGAGCATGTAACACTTTACAGTAAGTGAGCATTACTCAGGGCTTAATGGGGAAGGGATGCCCATGGAATTAGAGATCATGTGCTGACCGTGTGTTCCCAAAGGGCTACTGCCTTAGGGTGCTTGAGATTTCCCAGAGAGCCAGAGGGATTTCCTTCCAGACAGGGAGAAGCCATGAAAGTCTGAGGCCAGAAATGCTTGCTTTATTCTGGGGTGATTTGAGCCCTTTTTCCAGAACTGGGAAACCAATAGTCACATCAACATCTTTGGGCTCCTGGACCAGCCTGATCTTTGCACCATGCTCTTCCGTCCCCACTGCTACTTGCTACATGATGCCTGAGCAGGAATAAGCACTTTGATGCCAGAGTTAGCCTCCAGATGGGAAGCTTAGAGCTGACTGTGGAGACGCGATCATGGGCTTCTAGCAAAGATACTCTATGCAACAAGAAACTTGGCCCTCGTCCCTGTGCCCCTCGGGCTGACGGTAACAAATGCTGGATCTCTGGCTACGTTTTTGAGAGAGGGGCAGGTGATGAACATGCAATGAAGCAATTTCCTGGTTAACATTTAGCACAGCCTGGTCTCTTGTACTTCATAATTGTTCAGTGCACACTGCAGTAAGGCAGAAAGCTCACTGGGTGGAGGCAGCTCTTAACAGGAGGCAGTCATGATGGTTTCTGCCATGTTCCATTAGATACCATTACAAGAGCCTGCCCTTGCATGGTAATTTGATGCTTGACCAAATGCATGCGAATAATGCAGTAAACTCATTGATGAAAGGATAATGGTGCAGAACAAAGAGTAAATCAATAATAAGCATGATACAGTTAATAATATGACCATTATGAACTGTTATTGTTACAGTGGTGTGCTTAGTGCTCAGGCAAGTGGTGGCCATCCAGGGGAGGGAAGAGTGTCAACGGGCTACTTCAAAAGAGATGTTGCAATGTGATCACTGTGCTCTCTAGCCAGCATCTGCTGGCTGGAGGAGGTCCCCTGGCTGCTCATCCAAATTTCATGCCCAAAGCCCACATCACGGACCTCCTCTTTACAAAGCTGGGAAAACCACTGCACATCAGGAGATGTGACACAAACTGAATACTGGGATTGTATGTATGTTTATTGTATCTTTAAGGTTACTCATTCATGGACAAAACAGACTGCATCTCAGTGTGCATGTCCTGAATGTTTCAAATGCATTGAGAAAGAGATTTAGAATCATGATTCCCCTCCGGACCTGCCCTCACCACAAACGACAGTGGGATTGTTTGGTGTCTTCTAGTGCACTCTGCCTGCTGGCTTCCGAGATTAAGAACAAGGCCCACATGAATCCACTTTGTAGGGATCCCTACAGTTGAGGCTGTCATTTGGCTGAGAAAATAAGGCAGACAGGATTCCCCGCTCTGCTACCAAGGATATACAGCACCCCATGTGGGCAAGCTACTTACTCCTGTTCAACGCAGGGGAAAGCCGAGAGGCTAATACCCACTGGCCGGCCAGCCTCCTGTACAGGCATTGTAAGGTGTAAAGTTCTAACCAGCATCCTGCTGCCTATTTCACCCAAAGCCAGACTCAAGTCAATGATAGGTCTGAAGACATGCCTGATCATTCATCCTTCCTCTCTGCTATACAAAGATGTGAATGAACAGCCTCTAGGAGCCCCTTTTCCTCTTTGGAAATCATTCGTCCCTGTGAGAGATGCCTGCAAAGTGGGAAGGGAGGAGATGAGCTCCCCCCATACCCTCCAATCAAAGTCTCAGCCAGTTGATTTATTTGGCCTTGGAAAAAGTCAGGGTCCTCTTACTCGAAAATGTGTCAGGTACATATAAAATATATTCCAATGCAATCAATATTATCCCTTAAGCCTTTAATTAGCTTTCACTTCCCTTAAGAAGTAGACAAATGCTGGCAGGGGAGGAGAAGGAAAAAAAAAGATTGACTTTTTTTCATTTGGTGCTAGCTGTCCAATACCATTCTGGACAATTGAAAATATATATCTTTAGCTACAGCATGATTTCTGGGGTGGAGAGCAGTCCTTATCAAAAAGGAAGAAAAAAAAAATCTTCCTTCAACATAATTGGTATTTTTTGCTCAGGAAAAAAAAAAAAAAGCAAGATTGATTGAAAGCAGATTGCCTTTTTGCCCAAGGAGAATTATTAGGTACATTATCATGGAAACCTTGGAGAACTCATATTGTTCCAATCTGTCCTGTATCTGATTTGAAGATTTACATCTTCCCCCTTTTGTGCCAATAATCATTTCCCTCCATTTTGATTTCCATAGAGTGGAAGTTATCAAGGAGCCCACATATTGAAAATGTTTGAACTTAGTTAGAGTTGATGGATGGGGAGACATCACCTCTCGGGGCCAGCATCAGCATTAGAAGATGTGCCCCGCCAGCCCATGTCTGAGGACGCACTCAGAGCCCTGCAGGAGCATCAGGATAGATGGCAAGTGGGAACATTTATCTTCCAGAAATATTTTCAGGAGTTTTGAAAATCCTAGGGGCAGTAGTTTTGGGGAAGGAAATTACTCCAGGAAGAAGAGCAGCAAAATTGATTGCATCCTCAATTATTCAAAGGACGATTGGAAATATTCTAAGATTGAGAACAAGCAGGTGCCCCTCTGGGAAGGAGTGATGACTGTTCCCACAATCCAGGACTGGAAAAGAGTCCTGTCCAAAATTAACTGCTACGTTCCACAATACCTATACATCCACCAAGTGAGATTCGTACACTGGTAACAGACAATAAATAACTAAACAGTCTTGGATAAGTTATCGATTTTTCATTTTACAACCAAAAAAGATCGGAGCCTTTGAGGAGCTAGAGCTAATACCCAATTCATGAAGTTATCCAAGACTGACTTAAAGAGGTAATGTGTGTGAGGGCCTGGCAGAGGGACTGGCCCACTGTGACCACTATAAAGTGGGAGGGGACCTGTGGCCCATCAGTGCATAACAGATGTAAAGTATTCCGTGATCTATGTCATCTCACCTAATCCTCAAACAACTGCGTGTTTTTACTATCTGTACCTTTCCAGACAACCTCTCTAAATCTCATTTTCCTTAAGTCATCTATGCTCAACATCCTATAAGAAGTAAAAATGACTTGCCCAGGATGCAATCCAGGGTCTGACTTGATTCTCACTAAGATGGTAGGGGCAAGGTTTTAGATAGGTCAGCTTTTACTCCCTCAGGACAGGCATGGCTGAGCCAGTGAGAGGTCCTCCTGGGTATTAGGTGGAGGGGGTTACGGAGATCCTCAGTGATCCAGGGGAATGGTTAGTTCAGGGCTGGGGTGGATAGAGATGAACCTAACTTGAAACAGGACAGTATTAGGGCTTGAGGTGTAGGTAAGTGGTAGAACACTTGTCTAGCACGTATGAGGCCCTGGGTTCAATCCCTACCACTGCACAAAAACCACAAAACAACAAAACTCACAGCATGGTAGTATCCCTAGACTCAGGCTGCACTCCGTCAGCTGGAACAGAGCACTCAAGACAGCAAAGGTTGGATGATACAGAAATTACAAGTCTCACTGGTGAGGAACACCTAACTGAGGTTTCGCTTCAGTCACACCTTTTAGCAAGCCAAGCAGCTTCAAAGATGCAATGCGCAGTGCAGGACTTTCTCATGAGGACAAGAATCCCGAGGATGATCAGAATCTATTTGATCCATATACTCAGTTCCTCCCTTCTGTTTCTCTGGAGGGGAAATTTTTTCAGCCCTCTGGTAATCTTCCCGCCTGATTCCTAGGAAGCCTGACCACTTTGTTTGTGGAGTGGATCAAAATATGCCTATCAATAACTGTTTTGGATCTGATGGACCTTTGCTGTTTAAAGTGTAAAGCACCTGCTGAACAGCGTGCTTCAAATTTCTGGTGAACAAGGTCCTCAGAGATCCACCAAGGATGAGTGCAGTTCCCTGAGAAGGAAAAGTGACATACTTTAAAAAAGTATCAAGTAGTGGTTCTGAGAGCTACAAGTCTTTGGAAAAGCGCACTGGAACAGTGTCATCATGGCAGGCTCTCCTCATGTTAGCAGGACTGTCTTAGAATCAGAACACTTAGCCAAGGTATAATCTAATGCCTGTGTTGGTCTGATTGGGAAACAGAGGCCCAGCAATTTGGTGCAAGGTGAATGCTGCACCAAGGGCAGAACAAGTCCCTCTCTTTGGTGCCTTCTAAAGAGATGGAGCAGCTGGTGCCACAGAAAGGACCCTGGGTCAGAATCAGGAGGCTAGGGTCCAGGCTCTTGTGACCTGGGGCCCCTCACTATGAAAGGAAGAGGCGGCACTCACCAGCCCCTACAAGTCCTTGTACAGGACTCCAGGTGGCTGCCCCTACTCTAGTTCATGCCATCATTTTATCTCGTCTAGACGTCTGCAATAGCTTTCTGATTGATTTCCCTGTTTACCCTTCCCACCTCTTTAATCCTCCCCCCACAAAGTCTGAAGTGCAAGGACTGAAGCAAATTCAACCACAATCAGACTCCACAAGGGCAGGGCAGTCTTAGATCTCCCTTAGCAGAGCCCTGGTCTAGGAAGACAATGTAAAATGCACAGCTCCGGGCTGTTTATTTTTAAAGATACTATATCCATTTTTACTGGAACAAGTATAAAGAACTTAAAAAACCCATAGCCATCCTGTCACAATAAATCATACAGAGTAAATTGAAAATCCTATACCGCTTTCTCTGAATACGTTGTGCTCACTTTGTCAAAGAGGTAGATGAAATGTGGCGTATATTGATCTAGATGTCTCTGTAAAACTATAGTATTTATGTCAAATACATATGCTAGGCTCTCTCCTGTCTTCTGGCTGGGCCTTCTAATCATGGTTTCCCCATCCCATCTTTTCCCAGTGCCTCCTACCACTGGTAACTCCCAACACATAGGGAATGAATTTGAAGACGTGCTTGGCAGGAGAATGGGCAGCAAGTTATCACAAAGGAAGCAGGATAGTTAAGAGACCCAACAACTCAAGCCCCACGGCGGTCACTGCTAAAAGTTCATGACTTACTTCCTAGGTTGAATTTGAACCTTCACATATCTGTATCTCCATGATTCTCGAGCAAACCAGGCTTAACATCCCAGCTGACCTAGTGGCGGCTCTTTGGCAGCTTTCCCTAAGTACTGTCGCTGTCTGTCAGCTTTTCCTTTTAGGCTCATTACATCACCACAGAACAGCAAGGAAGGCTAATCTGACTCCTCTGTTCCCACATTCTTGTTATCTGAGAGTCTGTCCCAAGAGAAAGGTTTTCATGTGGGGGACACTGTCACTGTTAAACAAAGACTAACTCCAAGCCATGTAGGCCTGTCTGATCCTTCTGCTTTACCCCTGACACTCTCTGGGTTGTTCGCTGACCCATGGACAGGCTGCCAAAGGTAGGCCTTGCTTGGAGATCCTAGGCCATGACAAACAGAAGAAATGTAACAGTTCACTGCAAGAACCACTGGCTGATTCTACTAGCTGGAATCTACTCCCATATGTCAACTTTGCAAGGAAGCTATACATGGAAACAAAAACATGAAACACTTGAGAGTGCGTGTCATTTCCACAATCCCAAACTCTGACTATAACAATTTCCTGTTGAGAGAAAAAAAGGAAAAAAAAAAAACCACCAAGGAGGTTCAGTGATAAGATAATTTCCTACCCTTGGCCACATCTAGTACTTGCTAATCACAAAGGAAGGAAACACATTCTCCCTCCTAGTGAGGAAGAGAATAAAGTAATCATCGTACCCAGCTGTCAACAGAGCTATTCTGGAGGATACAGGCTGTTCTGCAGTTTCCCTAAACGAGGGCAGAAGGCTCAGCAAAGAGATCCTAACCGTGTAGCAAAGACACCTCTGTAAAACAGAGGCCCAAAATCAGATAGCAAACTAATGGTAGACCCAGCAGAGAACACTAGGATGTCCTTAGAAGCCCAGAACTTTCTGCATGAAGCTGATGCATTTTATTATACACAAACAGTAGGGGCCTCAGCCACCCTAGTGGAGTCATGTCTGCATCTTCACCACCTCAGATCATAATTAGACTTCCACAATTTGACTAGATCCATAATGACATTAGTCCACGAGCCTACGCTTTAATAAATTCTGAGACATCAGTGTAGGGGACATTGGATGATTCTGCCTGTCTAGCATACACTCTGCCTTCTGCCAACAGCACTTCCCCTTCAGATAGCCTCTGGATCTTTAATCAGGATTCTAGACCCGCAGGATGATCAGTGCATTCAATCTGGAATGGAGTGACAGTACATTCACAGTGGGGGCTGCATCAACCTCATGTCAAAATCCCATCATGACCGGCCCTAAGTTTTGGTTTTCTGGATCTCAGAGCTACATCTCAGTCTCTCTTTCATCCTCCTTCATATTAGCCTGTGCTTTTCCCTGGAGCCTCTAAAGTCCTCCAATTTTCAAAAGAAAGAAAGAGAGAAACCTTCTGCTTACATCAGCAAAACTCAGTCTGTTGTTTGCAGCCAAGGAAGGTAAGTGGCGGATCTGTTTACCTTTGCCGCTGTTTCTCACTGAATTCTCTCAGTGATGCAGTATGCAAGTGTCAGCACCGCTGTTTCTTTCATTCCCCTCCTTCTTTTCTTCCTTCCTCTCAGGAAGCAGAATTAACCCTCTTAGGGTAAGAAATTCTGTAATTGCTGACCTCTCACAAACGGGACTGTTTCTTCCTTGGGTTTTTTCCTAGCTCTCTTGCCTGTCTGCGTTCTTTTCTTCCCATCACTGCAGGCTCTGCAGCCCTCGGCCATTTTAAAATAAACCAGCCTACCTCTGACCTGACTTCTCCCATCTGAAGTGGTTCTCCGCTCTTACAAAGAAACTGGTGCCCTGAAGAACACTTTCTTCTCCTCAGATCAAGCCAGATTCGCTTGTCTCTACCTGATGATGAACAAACAGGGACTGAGAGACAGAAGACTACGTCAGACAAAGGTCAGCCTTTTCTTTTGTGGATGAAGTGGAAGAGAGGCAGGATGTGTTCAAGCAGGGGGACTGGTTTTGATCTGCGAGCCCCACCTCTGTCCCTAACATCCCTGGTAAGCCATGGGTCATGGCCATAGAGCACACGCTGGTGGGAATGAACTTCCTACAGTGGCAATCTATTCAGCATATCCTCCCCTTGTTCCCTAGCCATGCCCAAGGGCGTTGCCTCAGCTAGCCGAAGCTGCTAGCCATTCACTCTGAGAGGATTCAACAGGCATCCAGATGGTCCCAGACATAGGATGGTCCACTTACAATTTTTCCAGTAGACAATGCTACAAGAGTGTGGCACTCATAAAGCCACTCTCTTGCTTGTTTGCAGCACAGTACTAGATAAATTACATTATTCATCAATGCTATTTTGGAAAGGTTTTGTGTCAGCAGAAATTGCCCAGCCACGGATTAACGTAAGTGTCCTGAGCATGTGTGAGATAAGCTAGGGTAAAGCTATGGTATTCAGAAGGTTAAATGTAATTGTGTGTTTTCCACTTCTAATATTTTCGCTTTCTAATAGGTTTATCAGGATGTAACCCCATCACAAGTTAGGGACTATCTGAATTTTTACACAGACGTTGGGTAGAGTCACCGTTTCAAGGCCTTGTTGAGTCATGATACAACACAGCAGGACATATGGGGGTCCCGAAAGGAACACTTTCCAGTGTAGCATCAACGGCTCCCTGACTCTCTCAAATTTCTCCATCCACTTCTTTCCCTGGCTCCCTAAATGGTTCCAGTGGCCACATTCAGCGAGGTGCATTATCCCATGCCTGTAGGAGCATTTTCTCTAATGTGCTTCCTGACTTCATGGTTAGTTCACACCTTCATGATTTTATGGGGCAAAATTCCTGCCAAAGAAACATTTTATTGGGATGAGGCTCCTCCATAATTGGCTTCTGTTTAGCTGCCACTGGCTCTTTGGATGAGTCTGAGATCAGTTGTTTTTTTTTTCCTGGTACCAGGGATCAAACTCAGGACCTTGCACTTGCCAGGCAGGAGCTTGTGCCACTGAGCTATTTCCTCAGCCCCCCTTTGGATGATTCTGATTGGCTGAAGTTTCAGGTAAATTCCAAGAGACCAAGAATCACATTTTCTTGCTCATTCTTTTAACCACTGAGTCCAGCACAATGCTGCCAGTATGGTAAAAGTTCAAATAATAGTTGCACCAAAGTGTTAGAATGGAAGTTTTCCTACATCTGTTCTACATCCTAGTTGGCATGTGCCCTTAGGGTCAGGGACTAAGGTTCTAAAAACATCTCACAGATGCTCATACATCTGACTCTGAACTGCCTCAATGCCTTGTTATCTCAGGAACGTACAGAAAAGAGAGATGAAGACTGACAATTGGTACCCATGTTCAGAGCAGGCCCCATGGCCCTTAGAGTGGGTGCAGACCACTGTCACACAACACCAGTGCTAGATGTGACGGCTCAATTGTGACAGGAAGAGAATCAGATTTCCACGACCTTCACACTGCATTGGCCTTCCCAATATTTTAATAAAAAGAGACACCGGACTTGGCCAGTTAGAAAGTTTCCCCTGTTTATTTTCTGAATACGATGACAGCTGCTGTAGGATGAACCCTAAATCTATGAAGAGCTGCTTTGCATAGCTCTGGAAAGATTTCCATCAGAATGAATGACAAAGCAGAAAGGCAGAAAGCATGGGGGCATTTAGTCTCGGATGACTGTTTGTTGCTCAGCCTCTAACCCGACTGGGCAAAGAGCCACTTGATCCAATGTGAGGTTACACAGAATGAATCTTCAAGGATTGTAATTAGAAAACTTGTAATCAGAATTTTCTCTCTCTTTTTTTTTTGACGGAAGAAAATCTCTTCAGGAGCAAAAGTCTAGGGTTGAATATGAGTTGTTTTTTTTTAAAGGTGCACAGTTAGTCTTCCACCTACATTTCTATTCTTGTTTTCAGAACAATAGTGGGAACATTTTGATAAGTGTGTGGAAGGCAAGAGAGACAGGAGGAACCTGGGGGGAGCAAGTCTTCATTCCATCAGCATTATCAGGAAATTGATTTAATATGCATCCAAGTCTCTTTCCATAGAGCTTCAAGTTTGAAGGGGACTGAAGATGTGGCATGAAAGAATCCAAAGCAGATGCCAAGAAAAAAAGTCTCCACAACCACACCCACCAGGACCTCCTCTTGTTGGAAAGGAATACTCGGCATATTGCATGATATGATACAGCTTCTAATGACAAGTGCTTTTTTGGTATCTGCCTCTCAGTACTGAATTTCAGAAGTAGTTAAGGGGTCATTTTCCCAAAGTATTAGGATAATCTCATATTTTTTTTCCATTCCCGAAAAGTTTAATGCTAATCAAAGCAGAACGCCTAATCAGTCCAAGATGGTCTGTCAACTTGAATTATCTATTTGTCTTCCTATTTACTGTATCTGTCTGTCTACAGTTCTTCATATCTTTGTGAAGATCAGTTATTGAGGCCCGTGTTTCCTTCTGACTAGAATCGCTACCAGATGATCCTTCTCGGTGATATGTTGATGATTTGCTAATTTATGGCTTTTAAAATCTAGGAATCTGAAGACATGGGGAGGAGGTCACGTGGGGCCTAAGACGAGAGAGTTGAGTGGCCATCTTGACAAAGGATCAAAGATTGTGTAAAATGCAAAGCTTTGGTCACATTTCAAGCAGAGCCATGTCTCTGATGGAGAAATCGTAAATGACATCTTAGAAGAAACATGCCCCTCTCCACAGTGCTCCGCCCCTTGTAGCTCTGCAGGAGGTGAGAGTGAGTGTTGTCCAAGAGGCACATAAACAGGAAGGCAAGGAGAAAGCCGGCCTGCAGTATTAGCCCAAGTCAGCACCTCATGAATCAAACTGAATCCTGCTCGCAAGTGCCCACAGGCCAGGCCTTCCCAGAAAGAGCAACGATGGAAGAGGTGCTGAAGAAAGACTTACACCCCTGGGAACCAGGAGTGGTTTAATTAAATAACCTCTGAGGTTGATCCTCCCAGCCACTTAGGTGGCCAAATAGTATACAAATGTAGCCCGAGAGCAAAAGTTGTGGCACATTTGGAAGTCTCGATGGGGATGCAGAGACCCATCTGTCCCCAGCGCCTGGCAAACAATAAACACAAGCGAGTGGATGGACACAAAGCTGTGACTCATGTTAACTGTCTTCGAGGCGGGGCAGGCCATGGTGGGGGTACACTACGGGAGTCCTTGATAGGAAATAATCCACGTTCTGACACCACAGAATCTTTGTAATTCTAAAGCCTTTAAAATTGGCCTGAGAACCATGGTGGGCAGAACCTGAATACAGGGGAGAAAAAGAAGTAAAATTCCATCTTGATATGGGAGAGCCAAGCAGAAGAAAATCATTGAACAGAGATCAGTGAAGACGACAGAATCTGAGTGATAGGATCTGAGTGATAAGACCCTTTTCAGGATCTTCCTGAAAAGAGGAAAGATCCAAAAATAAAAAGGGGACACGATAATTAAAAAAAAAAAACAGAGAGGATACACAGAGGGCCCTATCCTTGCAAGTCAGAGAGCATTACTCAGGCAAACTGGAGCTTGAGCAGAACACACACGACCCCCCCCCTGCATTCTCAGGCCAGAGCTCTAGGCCCATCCAAATGGCAAACTCTGGTGCTATTCATGTGTCTTCTTTGCAACGAACATACATGCAGCATTTGAGCTTGCGGGGAAGGGGGAGCTAAATCAGAGCAAGAGATGGGTTAGTGTGTAATAAGGGTTCCCCAAACCAGAACAGGGCTGTGACATTCTTGCCCTGGGGATCTTTCCTCTGTGTTAATCACCTTCACTTGCTCACCTGTTCTCTGCCTACTGCTTGTCTCTTACTAGTCACTGTACTCTGTGTGTCCTCTCAGCACCTGGCTACCAAAATACAGTAGAGCAATCCAAGCCCACCCCAGTTGCTCAGTCTCAAACAGCTGGTCTAGGTCAGCCTCCACTGAAGGCCACTAAAGCAAGCCCCACCAAGGGAAACACAAGGTCTGGATGGCTCCCCAGCTGGCTGCCTCTAACCAGGGGGGTACAGCAGATGGATTCCTCTTTGTGGCCAATTATTTTCCATGGCCCTTGGCCATGTGACCTTGGACCATGATCTTGTTGGTTCCTGTCAGGAGCGGAATGAACCATGCTCAGAGAGGAAACCTCTGGGGTCAGGGAGGGTGGCTGGAAGGGGTTATGGGAGGAAAGAGAGGGAGCTGGGGATGCAAAGGCCATGGGAGCCTCAAGGCCCGCCACACTTCCCCAATGTCTGGGTAGCTTTGACCTCACAGGAAGAGAAAGAAAAGGGAGTGGTAGCTTTGGGAGGCAGGCTGGTCTGCAGGTGGGCTGCTCTTTTTAATAAAATTTAGGCTCTCAGCCTAATTGTCTGAGCTAATTGTCTCCAATACTACCACCTTGGAGGACCTGTCCGCTTGGGCCATTCGCTGACCCCTTAGCTGTTAATACCAAGGCCCTGTTCTTAGGAGCCTTAATTCATGACGGTAAGAAGGGTGTGAGGACGGCCAGCACGCGCTCACACGCATGTGCACCACACCTACTGCGGGCTCTGGAAGTCCTGTGAGAAGCGAGGAAAACATCGGAGCAAGGCACCTTGGCCCTTGATGTGGTACAGATGGTGAAGAGGTTTCAGGGATGCGATGTGAAATATTTACAGCACGTGAAACGCATTGACTAAAACTGGAAATGAACTGCCAAAGACATTCCCATACCCTACAATATCCTGAATTTGAGTGTTGCATAAATAAAATCCTGAGCCTCTCTGCCTAACGTTTTTTTCTTTACATTAAACAATCTTCGAATTTCCAAATCTTGTGTCTCTGTTGTTTGGGATCATGAGTTACCCTGAGATCCTTGGCAAGTTAAGATACTGTCAGAAAGGTTACTTCTGAACCAAATATGCATATGTAAACAAACCCTTTAACTATGTGTATATTCTAATTACCTTCCGGGCATTCACTTGCTGCCTTCTGGGGAATGAGTGTGTGTATGCAGGTCCCCAAGTACAGCATATATATTTTTGCATACACAAAAACGGGGAGCGCTGCATGCTATTTTAAGAGCCTGAACTCTAACTTTCAACAAAGTTTAGCTGCTTTCCTTTTGCAAATGCATTTAATTTTATCTGGAAACTTTCTGACGTTAGAAATAGAACAACTGTAGTTTCTCATTATGTTTGCTGCCAGAATCCATGCTTGGTTGCTCAACTAAAGACCTTATATTGCTAATTACTACCACATGCCCATATCCCAAGCGAAAGAAAACTTATTGATTCTGACAGCCCATTCTCTCAACACTGAATTCCAAATGAAAACTCAAATTTTGGCCAAACATAACATTTCATCAATCTTGTTCTACTGACTGGAAAAACAACATCAAACAAAGAGTGCTAATGGCTCTTTATTACCATCCCTTCCCCAAGCTTATATTTTCTGATGAAAGATCTAAGTGACCAAAGGGCTTCTTTAAACTACTTAGTAATTAGCTTTTGAACCAGGAAACAATGCATAAAGTAAAGTGAACAGTCCTGGTGTGGATCACAGGGCTGGCTTTCTGTCCACAGGGTCGGGGGGGACACTGGAGACCCAAAGAGAACCTTAAAAGCAAAAGTACGTTTTCATAAAGAGAGAAGAAAAAAAGAGAGGGCAAGAGCGCAAGAAACCAGCTAAAAGTGGTGATAAAAGATTACAGAGCCAGAACCAAACTGCAGGAAGTCTGTGAATTGAAGTTATCAGCAGGTGGCGTTGGAGTGGGGGGCAGTGGCCCCAGGGCCACCCATCAACCAAATCTGCCAGCCACCAGCCCACCCACACTGGACCAGGAACACTGCTTTTTCTGGGGGAAAAAATTTAGCCTGGAAGGAGAGGCAAGAAATATTTTCAACTTAGGCTTCAGAGTAATTGATTTTGTTGACTTCCTCAGGGGCAGTGGGAAAGAGATGCTGGCTAAGGGGGACGGATGGGGAGGCCAGAAAGAGACCCTGGGCCTTCGCAGTACCGTCTATGTGAGGGCAATTCGTCCACATCTTAAAGGCAGACCGAGTCAAGAAGCTGTTTCCCTCTTGGCATGGGATAAATGACCAAGGGGAATGTCCGGATTTATTTGGCCTTTCGGATCCGGCCAATGGCTCAGAAATCAGAACAGCTTGGTTCCAACCTCATCCAGAGCTGTGAAGATAATGGGCAGAGGAGGGTCCATTATGGGAAGGTAGAAGGATGGGCACCGCCTCCACAGAAGAGGCGCCAACTGGCCTCTTCTCTCTAGCCCACTGTCCTCCAGGCCTTCGCAAGGAAACTGGTATCCTGTGGCTAGTTCGGGCAAATGAGCCCTTTATTCCACCTCCTCATTTTCTGAACAGAGGACTGGACACCTGAGCTCAGGACGTCCTGGAACCATTGGCCAGAGGGGCGGGGAGCCCGCTGCACCCAGCACAGCCACCTGTCAAGATGGGCGGAGGCGGAAATGAAGTGAAATGTGATGTTACCAGCTGGATTTTATTTTTCTCAAAAGCACAAACTAAGTCAGCCACTTGCAGATAAACGAAAAGGTGAATATCTGAACAGTGCCACGCCGGGAGTTTCCGTAACTAGGGAGGAGCACGAACCAGGTCCGTTGTCTAAATCTGGATCTGCATGCCAAGATGGTAGTGACTGGGGCATATGCAGGTGCCCACTGTTCAAGCTATTTGTGTAAGAGGGGCACATTTGACTCCACGGAGGTTATGCCTCGAGATACCAAACGAAGCTGCACACCCCCTAGAAACAGCTTTAGAATAAATACACGAAGGAGTCAGTGCTGCTCCCTCCAAATTCTTCCCCTGAACTCTTTCTGTCAGAGGTTCGGGAAGAGAAGGTCCTGCCACTTGAGTGAAGGTAAAACTTCCATGGGATACTGGCCCCACACACCGCTACTGATACTGGTAAAGTGATATGAGCGTAAATTGAACTGGTTTCCAAGAATAAAGCATCCATGTTTGGGAAACAAAAGACCGACCCATTGGGAAGAGCCTGCAGGGTCCTGACACCATAAATACCCTATTTTCTGCCCAGAAGGAACCTCAGCTAAGTAACAAGTCCCTGAGGGACGTGATCTGGAATCCTGTCTGCAGAGAACTGGTCCCCGGATGACCACAGGGCCTTTACAGTCAGCAGGATTACCTGGAGCTCCCCACTAGTTCTGCCTAATGCTACTGGTGCACAAAACCCATCACAGGATGACAGATTTTACTTAGAGGGACCCAAATTAAATTATACAGCCAGTGGATGTGAAGACTGCATAAGCTTGGGTCATATGTTAGAGATCAAGGGGAAAATACGGTCCCAGTTGTATATGTAGCCCTTCGAGATAAATCCAACGAGGTCACTTGGGCATGGTGATTGGCAGCAAGACCTAGGGAGCTGGTCTGAGGGTGACAACTTTCTGGGGTTCCTCTGACATCACACCCACCCAGGTAGGCGTGGGGAGCAGGAGTCACTGTAACCGCCCCAGGGACTTCTGAAAGTCACTCAACCACATGTTGTGTGGTGCAACTGACTTACTTTCTGCCTCCATGTTTGTTAAAAGTCCCGCCGAATTTATTCCGATTCAGGATGAGAGCGGCAATTTCGGGCACGTAGCGGGCAAACATTGCCTACATGCATGAGACAAAGAAACAAGAGCCAAACAAAAAAAAAATGGCATGCAGAGAGGATTCTACCGCAGCAGAGGCAGCAAAATCTCTTGGCATACTTACTTTCTTCCACTAACCGCACTATAGGAGCCCCCGTATTTCTTGCGGTTTCCTATTAACTCTATGATTTCAGGGACGTAGCTGGCAAACATGGCCTGAGGAGAAGAGGGGAGACAGAAGAGAGACTAAAAAGACAGGCCCAAGAAAGGGGGCGACCTTCTCAGAAGGGATACTAAGATCTGAAAGCACAAAAGGGTTAGACCTGTGAAGGTGTCTATTAATATGCGGGATTGTAAAAAAAGAAAACACAAAAAGGAGCAAATCCCTGAAATTACACAGGACAAAACAAACATCAGCCAACCAGGACCACTGGGGGGAGAAAAAGAAAAGAAAAAACATTACAGCTGAGGAAAAAATGTAAAGGAGACGGGAATAAGCAAGCCGACATCCAGTTCTTCTGCCTAAAGAATAACAGGTGAGAGGGTTGTACGCTGGTGAAGCTACACATACACACGCACACACACGGACACACACACACACTTGTGGACACAGACACACACTTGTGCGCACACACACAGATGCACACACACACTTGTGGACACAGACACACACTAATGCGCACACACACAGACGCACACGCATTCTTGGGCAAAAATTTTTCCTTCTAACTAAAATGAAGAGGAACATCAATGCCTTTATGACTGCCCGGAGACAATACATATTAAAAGATTTATAAAAGAAACACTTAAAAAAATCACTAAAGAGCGTGAAAGGTAAACGTAGGAAATCACACGAAAGGAAAGGAGAGTGAGGAGAAACACAACTCTGCCATGTTTTGTCCAACAAACATCATGCTGTGGCTGGATGGACAGGGTCTCCTGCTCTAGGGGGGCCGCGAAGTCCCGGAAATGCTTCTGCTCGCGCGTGCGCACACACACCCACATTTATGCACGTTCTCTGAAATGCAGATAACCTGTGCATACAAAGCGAGAGAGGCGTGCATGCACCCCTTAGTATAAATGTGTGTGTGCTGTACAGACGCACAAGCCGTGTGCAAATCAGGACTTTAATCACTTACCTCAAACAGCCAAAATTAAACTTCAAATGAGCTACTTTGAACCATCAATGAGTTGCCAGCGATCGCTTTGAATTAATCGTACCAGACGGTTTAGAGCTGCAGAAGGAGCTCGTGGATCAGTCAGGCAAACAGTGAAACTTTCTAGCTTACAAAAGGGGAGGGAGAATGTCCCACACGGTGCTGCAGAACAGAGAGGCTACTGGCAAAGCCCTGCTCTGCTCTGGGTGATGAACTCTCAGGTGAGACCAAAGCGTCTCCATCCTCTGACAAGGGCACTCTGCTCCTTAGCGCAGCCACCAGCCACAGTGTTTGTTGGAAATTTGGGGGCTGAGGGGCTTAAAGGGAAAAGCAAACCCTTTGAAACCGCACACTGACTACAGAGCATTGACATCTACCAGGGTCAGGTGACAGCAACTGTCCCTGTAGAATATCAGATGTTGAACTCCCTTAGTGAGGGACAAGCACTCTCGGTTATTAACAGAACCCCTTTCTTAAGGACAGTAAGGTTGGCTCCTGGCTCACTGGCTGTTCCCAACAAGGGCAATATAGCTGGGTCTATGGAACAAGCTTAACACACCAAAGAAACGTACAAGGACATCCCTGTCATGCTCTGGTTTGTGTAACCTGACTGCAAACCTCAGGCAGTCAACTTGCTTCTGGGGCAGACACACAGTCTAAAACTTCAAAGCCTTAAGGAAGTGGATCATAGAAAATATTACAGACCATAAAAATGAACATGATAACAAAAAGATTTTACCAGTCCCCCGAGGATGAAGAAGACCATGAAGAGGCGTCCGAGTGTGGTTTTTGCATACACATCCCCATAACCGACAGTGGACATCGTGACCATGAGCAAGTAGACACATTCCCAGTAGGTGAGGGCCTGGTTGTTTTGGAAATTTTCCCATGGGTCCCCTGAATTCTCCACCTAGAGCAAGTAAGGGAGAGAAAAAGAAAACCGTCACCTCTGGATAGACACAGCCTAGGCAAAGAACCAGAAGGCCCAGCCCACTTATAGAACCTCATCCTCCCGCCACAAGGTCCGGGATGCCCTTGGCTGCTGCGGTGCACTAGGGCTCAGAGCTCCTGTGCAGGTGCAGCAGAGGAGGTGTACAAACAGTGAATGCCCTCCCGGCGGCCAGGGCGGAGAGGGGAAGGAACAGGAATGGAGACTAGGCGTTGCCTCTGAAACCGTTTTGCTGCTTTCTCTTCCCTGACCTTTCCCTGTGGGTTCCTGCTAAGTCTGGGAGCCTGGCTGTCCATCGCCTGCATAGAGGTCCCTCTATTCATCACTGTGACCAAGGGGTTGCCTGGTGGGTGCTACTCCTACAGATCTACCGAACCCCAAACAGCACCTCGGAGTCTGACCCTGTTCCGCCCTCGCTTGCAGAAGGTCCACAAGGATTCTGCTCCCTGCCCGGCAGGGATTTCTCCTCCAGGAGCTGAGTGGAACGATTTTTATTTGCACAACTCTTTAGAGGAGCCAAGGGCTTGCACACTCTTCCTGCGAAGGGCCAGAGAGGAAACACTTTCCGCTCTGCGGGCCACAGCAGCAGCTGCTCAGCTTTGCAGTTGCAGTGGGAAATCAGCAGGGGGAGCCTCTTCAGCATCGGTGGGGCCGGATTTGGATAGATCGGGCTGGGTTGCAGTTTGCCCACGGCTGTGTTAGACTTCCCAGAACCCTTTCCTGCTTTGCCAGTGTATGTGATCTGCCAACAGGACTTCAGATACTCCCAGCAGAGGGGGTGGCCTGACCCTTTCCTAGTTCCACAGCATGGACAGCTGATACCTGTGGTCCCCCACTTGACCTGGGGGACAACCCATCCACTGGCCCCCAGCTCTGCCTCCGCAGAATGTACCCAGGACCTGGCTTTCTCCAGACATCACAATTTGCCCTCCAAGTGCCCTTTCCATGGAGGTTTCCTGGTGAAGCAGAGGGTCCTTCATAGAGTAGTAAAGTGGGGTTAACATCTTCTTGATGACGGTGACCGGACTCGAATGCTTGGCGCTTAATTACTGAATTAGGGTGCGAAGGGTGCATTTGACCAAGAATGTCGCCCTCATAAAGGTTCAGGTAGGCCCCCTCAGGTCTGATGACTGAGGCACCTCCTCCTCCCATGCAGGGCTGGTTTTCCTTTGCATGACAATTAAGTGAGTCCCCAGTGCAGTAAGGACAAAGCACTCTTTAACCCATCCTGCAAATAGAGGCTCAAGAAGGGAAGGTCACCTTTGTTCAAAGTTGCACAGTTTGAAGAGGCTCTTTCCAACACCCTGTGTTTGTAGGAAATGCGCTTCCGACAATAGCTATGTGCTCTAAAAGCAGGGTGGAAAAAAAAAAAAAACCTGCCTTGAGGAGGTGAGAACTTGACTTAATAATAGAAGGCTTTCAAAGAGTCATTAATATAAAAGAATTAACATTTCTGAAGTATGAAATAACTTGACAAGTAATCAGGCGAAAGACTCAAAGGCAGTTTTTTGTTAGGGTCGGGGAGAGAAATTGAGGGTTCCGAATTTGTTGTTTACTAAGAGATGTGGGTCAAACTCCCAACCCTGTACCCTGACCTTTTCTGGGCGTTTGCTGGGGAAGCACTGCCATCTTGTGGCTGTATGGGGTTACTGCAGATAGGATGAAAAATCTGCCAAAGTCCCCGTTGCAGTACACAGGTTATGGTGGCAACATTACTCATCATTTGGAAGCAGTTTGGGGTAAAAGTGCTGGAAACCCAGACAATTGTGCGGTTGCTTCCTTCCTTTCCTGTCTACAACTACGCTGAAGTTTCTCTGCAGCGAGAGAAATTTCGCCGTAATGGAAGGACTCAACAAGGTGCTTGCTCCAGGCCAGCTGGAGCAGAGGGTCTTCAAGGATACTCACCAGATGAATGAAGCCGGCTGCAGTCAGCCACGTGCTGATGAATATGGAGAGCAGATTCACCAGCTTGATGGAATTACTGTGCAAAAGAGACAAGCAAAGGCAGCAAGTTACAGAGGGCGGGAGCCGCCTGCTCGCGCAACAACGCCCCCTATGGGTAAGTGGCAGCCAACCCCATGATGAGGATACCGTCGCACACGCGGGGGTGGCTCAAATGCACGCGCAGCAAGATCCAGCCTGCAGGAAGACTACGGCTGGCCCTCGAATTTTGTGAAAACTTACCCCCTCCAAAACAAAAAGCCTTTTATTTTGAAAACTCTTCAAGAGAGAAATGCAAAGAACACTACAATAAACCCTCCATTTATAACATTTTTCTAAATTGACCTCACCTGACCAATGATAACATTTTGCTACATCTGCTTTATCTCTATACAGTGTTTTCTCTTTCTCATTTCTTACTTTATTTTATATAGTTTTTAATTTTCTGGCAGAACATTTACACATCAGCTGCAGACTCCACACCACCTCACAATCTCTAATTATTTCAACCTCCAACTTCTAAGATGAGCATTGGGCAACACAGTCACAATGCCACTGTCACACCTGAGAAGATTAGTGTCCATTCAGTAACAATCTAATGTGCAGTCCTTATGTAAAGGTCTCCAGTTGCCCTGAAATTGTTCTCAACTGCCTCGCTCATCCAGAAACCCATCAAGGTTCACACACTGCATCTGGCTTTAATCCAGGGGTCAGGTGACATTTTCCATTGATATTTTAGGTGCTGAACTTATATTGCAACCACTGAATTCTGCTATTGTAGTTCAAAACCAGGTGCGGACAGTATATAACAGAATGAGTGTGTCTATGTAACAATAAAACCTAATAAAAACAGACACAGGTTTCGCATAGTGGTGCCTCTAATCTCAGCACTCTAGGAGGCTGAGGCAGGAGGATCTCTAGTTCAGGCACCAGCATGGGCCAAGCTGCTCTCCATCCTCACTGCTAAGTGGTTTCCATAGCTACGAATGGAGTCACCAACTGCCCAAAATAATGCTTAGCCCCTTTTACCTCAGCTTCTCCTTGGAGCTGAGAGATAATATTCCCCTTACTTTTCTGCTCCCTGGAACAAACTGGCCAGCCCAGGGGTTTCCTGGCTGGCTTCCAGAATCCCCTTTCTTTGCAAAGACAGCCCTGGCAACGAGAGGTGGGCGGCATGAAAGTAAAGTAAACAGATACAAGAGAGTCGCCCCAGGAGCAATCCTGGCAGTCAAGAGGTGAACCTGTTACACTTCTTCTGGGTCCCAGTAAGCTTCTCAACAGAGCCCCTGTGCAGAGCTGCAAAGCCCTCCAGGGTGTGCACTAACGTTAGAAAGGAGGAAACCAGTGGAGACTTAGCAGCTGACAGCAAAGGGTGAGCTCCTAGGGAGGAGTGGGCCGCTCACTTTCTCAGGGGAGCGCCAAGCACCAGGTGGACCCATGTCTTTGCTCAGGAATCCTGGGGGTCAGAGTAAGCAGTGTGCTGCGGAGAGCTGGGAGGAGTTCTTCTAAGACGCTGAGTCTATGGCATCCCTGAGCCTCTCAGTGTTCTCGAAAAATGGCCTAAGTATGGTGATTAGTAATCTCTAAATGACTGTCACTGCGATATTAATGGTGCTTAAGGGAGTTCTTGCTACATGTAGAACATTTAATCAGTGTTGCTGAAACAGTCCCTGTTCAGCTCTGAGATCTGATTATTTTTAAGATAGCAGCATTATCACAGATACCCAGCACTAGGAATTTACTTTCCACATTAAACTCTATGACCAAACAATCTTCTGAAAGCGGTGTGCACAGAACACGGGTTCGCCCTTGCTGGACCTTCTCCATCTTCTGAAACGTGGGCCTGGCCGGCTTGAGGAGGACCCCTTAGAAGGAAGGATGGGTGGACAGGAGCAAGGTTGTGTGCTCTTGTGACCAGAGTCTCCTGGGGCTGACAAAGGCCTTCAAGACAAAGCTGAAGGGTCTGAACCAAACCGGAAGTTATCAGTAGTTAGGACAATTCAAACCTTTCAGACTCCAGTTCCCCTCTATGCCTCCAGGGAGGGAGGGATTGTGATCTTATGATAAAAGTCTGACCCAACTACAAATTATCCTTCTCATGTTTCCTGACAAGTTCTGATTCCCCATCACAGGCATTCTCCCTGGCTATAGAGTAACTCATATCCCTGGATGCAGAGAATCACCCAGAAGCAGATATGGGAATATGGCAGGTCAGAAAATCTGACTTCTGGCATTGTAGCTGTAAACCCAGAGCTACGAAGAGCCACATTTGCACCACCTTCGCCTCTTGTATATTAAACAGGACATGTTTCTGATAACATTGAACATGTCCTTTACTTCACACAAGGAAGCACAAATTCATCCCTGTCTCTAATCTTCCTCTTTATTTCCGGCTCAAGATACAGCCAGGTGCCAGTGGGCTTATTTTGCTTTAGTGTTATGTTTGCTGGACAGATGTAAACTATCCCAACCCTGGAGTGAACTGGACTGTATCACACGGAGAAAGGTCTCAACTCTAAGACATGGAGCGAAGCAAAGTCAAACGCTGTTAATTCTACCTTTGAGTCATTTCTAGAACCCCTCTCCTTTACTCCACCCCAACCTGTGCCACTCAGGCCTTCCCAAGGCCTCTTTCCTGGACTAATGCCACCTGTCTGGTCTTATGCTCTAGGAGGCCACAGGCATTTCAAACCTACTTTCTATACAATAGGTAGAAGAGTAGATTTTTCAAGAATGCCTGTCTAACCATGATTCCTCTACTGATTAAAACCCTTCAACAGCTCCATCTTGCCCTCAGGAAAACCCATGAAGCTATGAGCCTTCATGACTGGTTCTACCTCAAACACTTTGCTTGTTTCCATAGCAAATACTGTTCTTCGTACAATTTGCCTTGGAGCCATTTCTAAGGTCATGTCCGTAGTAAGGTCTGAATTCCCCAAATCTCTACCAAGTGTATTTGGTAAACAATGGTGCCTACATATGTTGGGTGAGAAGTAAAAATGTCACTGCAGAGAGCAATGGATTCCTCAAAGGGGCCTTGTATGGGACAGTACGATTCTGCCCTTGACTGCTGTCTATAATGTTGAAATGTTTGCAATGAATATGTTTTAGCTTACTGATTAGAGAAGACAATACGGTAATTTTCATTTTGAAGAAACATGGCTAGCACACCCATCTTTCAATCACCGCAATGGGCTGCATTCAATGGGAAGTTGTGACAGCTTGTATCTTGATGTCCCCCCAAAGCTTCATGAGCTCCTAGATGAGGGCTTTTTGGAGGTGACTCGCCCTAGAGTGTGTGATGCTGAGATTAGGTGTATGATGCTGGGATTAGTGGTGTGATGCTGGCATTAAGGCCACTCCACCAGGGGTGTGAGGGCTAGGTGTGGAGGACCACCTGAGTGACTCTCCTGGGAGGAGGACCAGTTGTATCCACTTGGGCTGAACCTGGCCCTATTTCCATGTATTGATGTGTGCAGAGCTGGCTGGGACTTTTCTTATCCCTTAAACTGACTTTAAGCAATGCATACTGCTTCAGCCAAGGTGCTGACGTTTAATTTTTGAAGCAAAGACAACAGGGCAGTGTTTGCCTGCCCCTCTCCCCAGCTCCCAAACAAAACACGACTGAGCTGAGGCTGGATGGACAGCTGTGCTCCATGCTGTTGGCTGGGATCAAGCCTCAAGAATGAGGCTGTGACCTCCAAGGTTATAAAAGATTACACATCAGAGCTGAAGCACTGATCCCAGAACATTACAAACTACCTCAATTGTGTTATGCAGATTATTCTTTCTGCACATCCTTCTCTCTGCATATTCCAGAGGTGATTTCAGGCCTCCTGCCTAGCTCATGGCACTCACCTACTTCCTGCCATTCTCAGTCACTCATCCACAAGCCACTTCCTTCTTCATAAATTAATAAAACCTGGGTTCAGCCCTGGGTCAAGGCCTTTGTTCCTGACAACCAACACTGTAGCTAGACTTAGGACCCCTGGGCTTCCCATAACTACAAATATGCCTTAGAGTCTTTATTCTCACCATGGGTTGCACTGGAAGCAGTAGATGGGAATTAACTGACTAGAATTCCAGTCACTTTTCCATGGGATTATAACTATAAACTTCCAGGCCCGTGATGAGGACCAGGAAGGGCTTTCTATATTAGGGATAGAAAAAGGACTGCTGTCAGCACTGCTGCCTGCAACTCACTGCTTGCTGCTTTGCTGCCTTCTGCCTGCCCAGCCATGCCATGGACCCTTTCTCCTCTTCAGTGCCCCTCTGCCATGCCACCGTGTCTTGGAGCTGGACAACTATGGGCTAAAACCTCTACAACCTGTGAGCCAAGATAAACCTTTCCCCCTTTCACTTTGAGCACCAAAAATTTGTCTCGACAACTAGAAAAGTGAATAACACAGATGTGCAATTTCATGGAGTTCTTAAGCTGAGCCAGCTACTTACTTTGCCCTGGCTGTAGAACAGGCAGCCCAGCACTTGTAAGTTTGTAAGATAACTGATGAACTTCCTTCCTAAAGCTCAGACAACAGAGAGCCTCTGGGTTACCCCTAAATAGGCTGTTTTCAGAATACAGAACGTCTGGGCCTCTGGCTGCAGTTTGGAGGAAGTACCCTGATCCCGTAAGTATCCCGATCCCCAGCTTGTCTCCACCGCTCTGCTCATTTCGTTTCTCTTCTGCGGTCTTCTTCCTTCTCTGCCACTCCCCACCTTTCCCCTACCTCTCTGCCCTGTCTCATCCAGCTCTTGGCTAAACCAGGAGAAGCCAAAGAATGGAACATGGAACAGTAATTTCAAATCATTACTTCAAATCACATTTGCAAATCTTCCCTCCCTACCTAATGCCACAGATTGGCAGGGATTCACTGCCAGAGAAAGCCAGACAAAATCTCCTTAAAGGTGACTACATGGCTCCACTCAGCGCTGTGGAAGGTCACAGTGAGAACAGCAGAGAATAAAGGAGTCACAGGAGAACCCTTCCCAGGCCACAGCCTGACAAAAGCCAGGCCGCCCATTTCCTGGGGCAGAGCCCGGGGAGCTATGCGTAGGGTATGCAGGAGGAAGAAGCCGAGATTTGCCAACTAGGAGACAGAATGGGTTCTAAGATTTCCCCAGAAACTTCTAGAGCGCTCACAGCTCAATGAAGTTTTCATCAGTGCTGCTGACCCGGCCTTTGTTCACACCCCCACCTCACCCTCCTTCCCTCCACCACAGAAGTCTCAGAAACACAGAATAACTCCAAGGTCCCACAAGTGTCATGTTCTGTCACCTGTGGAGCCCCCATAGCTTCCCTGATTGGAAGCCAACCCCACCCTCCAACTTCTCACCCCACTGAGGGACAGACACCTAGGTTTCTGCAAGGCTCACCTTAGACATCGCTTTTCCTTGCCTGCCCCACATTCATGCCAAGCCTGGCTTGGGGGCTCTCCTTTGTGCCCCCAGCACCTCCAATCTTTGCCCCACTGAACAGCTGGGCACGGTGGCTGTGAGCTCTCTCCGCATCAGCCCTCTCTTGGCAGGATTTTATCTCCACACCCATTTTGCTGCTGGCACAAATGGGGGTTCACTTCAGGCTTGTGAGACTCAACCAATCCCGTGGCCCTGGTTCTACGTGACAGGAATGCACAGCATCCAAGCTGTGGGGCTGAGGATAAAAAGCCTCACCTGACAATAAATAGGGAGTTAATTTGCTGGGAAGTGAGGTGCTGGGGAACTGCTGCTTAGGAACCAGCAGGCAAATGCATAACCAGCCTGTCCTCCCCCGCTGCCGTGACTCTTCCTGAGGGTTGTTCTTCCCCAGGACAATCATCCCACCCACTTCCAAGCTCCCCTTCTTGTCCTGAGAACATGGAGCACCTCAGCTGCCTGGCTTCCAGGTGGACTATGCTCCAGGGATGCCAGAGCTACTGCTTGCTTCCAAAGGAAAGAAAGAAACCCTTGCCAAGCAACGGGAGACAGGTGGGTGTCCTAACAAAAGGTAAGAAAAAGATACTCAGGGGGCCAGTTGTGACGGGTAAGCTTGACAGTGTCAACTGAACTGGCTTCAGGAGTCACCGCGGGGGTTGGTGGCGCACACTTCTGGGTGTGTGTGTGGGTTGTGGAGGTGCGGCCCTGGGGTCTACGTCTGTTCTCGCACCCTTGCTCCCAAGTACCGTTCCCCTACTCTGCTCCCAGCCACCACGAATTCAGCATCTTTCTTCCACCTGCCATTCTGCCATGGTTGTTTGCCTGAGAGCCAGCTGGCCTTGGACTGAACCCCTTGAAACTTGAGCCAAGTTAATCCTCTCCCCCTTTAAATTGTGGATGTCTGTTATTCGGCAAGGGGAATACTGACTAATAAATTCTGTCATTCTCTACAATCCCAAAAGGGTCCATGGAGCAGCCAAGGAGGATGGGAGTACAGTTCTCCTCCTATTGTTTCTCAGAGTACTGCAGCCTTCTTAAAATGCTGGTTTCCGAGAATAAAAATGCTCCAAATTTATGTGGTAAATGTGAAACAGGGAAGAGAAAGACCCTCCATCAAGGCAGAGAGTGGCTAGTTCAATGTAACACCATCTCCACTAGAAAAAGTGTATCTCTAAGGACAAGACCCCATGCTGGCTGCTGGGCATGCACTGATTCTGCCTTAAAAGAACACAGTCTCCTGCTGCAAGCATAATATGGTAAATAGTGCTGATGCTACCTCTGTCGGTCATTGATGTAGACTTCAAAAGTATTATGACTTGTATAGAAGAACTGTGAAAAGGTAGAAATCAAGGCTATTGCTGCTTAGAAGAAAATCTGAAGAATAACAATATTCACACTCCATGAATATTATCACATCCTAACAGAGACCCAATAAATCCTTACCTCGGGATAATGAAATGTCAATGGAGATGTTTTAAGAGACACCCGTGGCTCTTTTTCTTTTTAACTTGGCCAATGGCAAGTGGATATTACCTCACATTTACACAGATGAATAGTTGGAGAGACCAATTTGGAATTGAAACCAAGATAAACAAAAATACTGACACCCAGGGGAAAGGGTCAAAAGTTGGTTGAATTTGTTGAACATGTCAGATTCAGGAAGCTTGAATCCCGGCCTTCGTTAATGGGAAAATGGTGCTGAACTCAAGGTCTCAAAAATGCAGGGATGTTAATTATAAATCATTAACTACAGAGGTGTCCTGTTTTCAATCATTTATCAAGTACATCAAGGCCAATCAAAGAGGGGAGCTTCTTAAAGTGCCGTTTCCTGGAAGAGAAACAATGAGCTGTGCTTATTCTCCGTTAGAGGAAGTCGGCCTCCTTTATTAGTTTTTTTTTTTTCTTTATTAGTTTATTTATCAATACAGCCCTGGTTTCAGGCCAGCCCTGTGCGCCGGCAGGTCACCAGGCAAGGGTCATCAGGGGGACTTGGCTCCGGGTCCGGCTGTCTTCTCCAGATCCTAACACAGTTCACAGAAGCAGCCACGGTGCATTCAGCTGGAGGTTTTCTGAGTTTCCCCAAAAGGCAATTCACAGAGTAAACCCCAGGGGCTCCAGCGATATAAAGTGAACATCTGAAATGTACTTAGAAATGAAATGATTTTCTGTTTGTGGTAGGAGCTTTGTGATTGCCTCTCAAAGAGCACTGTTTCTCCTGCCTTTATGATCCAGTTCAATTTCTTATTTAGTGGTGTAATAAAGAGACAATTTAGGGCCTAGCAGAAAGGGCTTCCCCATCAAGGAGTAAATCTATCCCTCATCCGCTGTGTACCTCTCTCCGGGGTGCCTGACTCAGTACCCAGGCGTCAGTCATGCGTCCCCCAAAACTGTCCCTGCTTCCCCACACGCATGGCCTTGTCCCTACAGTTCCCTGCCCTGAGGAAGAGACCCACACAAACCCCCTCGGGGGTTTCTCTATACCCCAGCATTAGCTCACTCTTCCTGTGTAAAACAGAACTAATGTTACTGTCATGAAAGCAAACACACCTGATATTTACAATTCTGGGACCAGAGAGATAGAAAATAGGAAAAAGACTCAACAGTAAGAGAATTATCTTACCTTGTTTTAAGGATATTCAGAAACTGCAAAATTTCTGAAAACTGTATCAGCCTGAGAGCTCTTAAAAATCTCAAACCTGGAAAGAGAAATGGAACAGACATGTTACTTTCAAGGAGGTGCCCATCCCGGCCTCTGTAGCTACCCAGGGTGGAAGGATACGAAGTCCTGGAAGATGGGCCATCCGCTACGTTGTACGTATTCCTTCATTCTGATTGTTGACCCGGTTAATGGGAGCCAGGGCGCTGGCTTTCTCAGGAAAGGGGGTTGGTTTGGAACCAGGGAAGGGGAAGAACTGTTGGGGAGGCCCGGGCTGGGGGTGCCTTCTTCCGGCCCGGCCAGCTATGATTTCAGCATCGTTTCAAAGTCACTCAGTGGTCTGGCAGGATTTTGTCTCTGAAACATACTAAGAATGGCGGTAGCTCAGGGTAAGTCTTGTGCTAAAAGCAGATTAAGAATAAATCGGATAACCTTGTGTCTTTGGTAATTTGTTTTACCTTTAGTTTCATACCCGATAAAATGAAGGGCATGGCCTGCTGCTATATGTCTTTCTTCCAAGCCAAAAAAAAAAAAAAGAAATCTTAACCAGTACAATACCACTCCCTGTAACCTCAGGACTTCCAATTTAAATAATTGCACTTTTAGGAATGTCAAGGTGAGTGTGTCCTTTCTAAATCTGCAGCTCCTCTTGAACAGAAGAGGTCATGTTTTTGTGGTGGTAGAAGAGTGAGACAGGAAAGGAAAACACAAAGTTTTTGAAAGCACAAATTATGACTGTGGGTTTTTTTTCAGGTTTTCTTGTCTTTGCTGGTCCACGTCTGTGGTGCATAATGATCCCCTTCTTCGTGGGGAGCTGGCGCGTGGACAGGACACCTCTTCCTTCCTTCCTTCATCTCCTTCCCTTCCCCTCCCTCCCACTCATTCCATCTCTCGGTTCCCTTCCCTTTTGCAAAAGCTCTGTCTCCCTGTTTCCCATGTTGTACCTTTTATTTTGCTCTTTATATATGTTTCAGATTCCCCATAAAGGAGAAATCATGCACTATTTAATCTTGTGTGTCTGATTTATTTCACTTAACATTTATGGTCTCAAAGTGCATCCATTTTCCTGCAAATAATTCAAGTCTATCTCTTTATATGGCAGCATAGTACTCCCTTGTTTGTAAATCCCACACAGTGGATTCTTTATCTATTCATCTGTTGGTGGACATAGAGGCTACTTCCAAGATTCAGCTGCTATAAACATGGGTACGCATGCATCACTGTGTTACGATGTCTTTTAACTCTTTCAGGAAGATACCTAGATAGGGAATAGCCAGGTCAAATAGAATGTGTCGTTTTAGTTTTTGGAGGAATATCCACACTGATTTGCATAGTGTTTATACTAGTTTACAGTATTCTCATAGCCAAAAATAAATTCTCTTACTGTTGAGGCCAAAGTCATCCATCCAACACCCAAGCCAGTCCTAGAGTTTAACATTTTGACATTCACTTAGGAGAATTACAAAATGCTGGCTACCCCAGCTTTGAGACACTCTGAACACCTATTCCCAAAGGAGCTACCTTTTGCGTATTTTCCAAAGCATTTTTTTAAGCGCCCCGAGTGCCAGACATGGCACTCAACTGCAAGTGGACTGAATGAAGAGGCAGCTGCATGCCTGGGCGGATGTTTGATTCCACTACTTCATGGGAGGATTCCCTGGAACCCCTGGGGACCCCTGGTTGATGCTTGGCTATTTTCTACTTGAACAAAAAGTACACTAACTGGCCCAGCGGGAGCTGCTCTGAGAATCAGGAAAAATTAATATAAAGCCTGTGGGATGAAGGGGCGGCAGTTGATGGTACAGAGAGAGAGAGACAATAATAATGTCTCGAAAGGAATATTTCTCACCCCCAGAGGCACCACTGTGAACAGAAAGTTTCTGGGTTTTTTCCAGAAAACATTCACCTTCTCTGCTAGGCAATATTTATATAACTTTCATTAAACCAGAAAAATACAGAGAGGAGATGGGATGCTGATGAAATTAAAACCAAAAGGAAACACAATGACTTGGGAGCCAAAATCACAGTCATCACCCAACTGACGAAAGGCGGCCTCAACGCGGCAGAGAACCGGGCCGGAACAGAGCACAGAACTGGGAAATCCTCTCAGAAAGCAGAGGAAGTAAGGAAAAGAGATGAAACTGAAGAAAAGAGTGATGGCGTGCAGATCACGGAGAGGCAAACCACGAATAAAATGAGCTCCAAAAGGAACAACAAGAACACCTGGATCCCGAGCAACGGGGGGAAACATAAAAGAACTCTCTAGAGAGAAAACCAGACCTCAAGATGAAAAGGTAAAAGGAAAGCTCTGCCCCTGGAGGCCAGTGCCAAGGAGCACATAACTTTTCATTCAAATTTCGAGCATTAAAACCCATTCAACAATAAAAGAAAGCATCAGGGTTGGAGGGGCGGTAGTATTTGCCAGTAACAGGACTAAGATGATTTTATAAGATCTTTAAACAACAAGTGATCAGTAATGTGGTTTAGATCCTAGATGGTCCCCAGACGCAGATCTAGTCAGCTGTGGTGCTAGTGGGGGTGCAAGGCCTCTAGAAGCTGCGGCGTCCTTGAATGGAATTAGACCCCTGGTTGTGTCACTAGCCTCTTCCCTCTCTTGCTCTTTTTTGTTTCCCAGGCATCAGGAAGGGGGCAGCTTCTCTCCACCATGTGTCCTTTGTCACTGCGCTCTGCCTCTCCACTGGCCCAGAGCGACAGGCCAAGGCAGCATGCCTGGAGCCCTCTTCAATGCAGGACCAAACGAAGCTTTACTTCCGTGTTCTCAGCACCCCGCCCAGCGGAGCACCTTGCACCCATACCTCTGTTGCACACCGGTGCGGGGTACAATAGCAAGTTTTGAACTGTGAAGACCTGGCAGCACCACAGCCGCTCAGGGAGAGACTCACCGGCCAGTCACGACAGATTCCCTGGCAGTAGCTCCTCATGATTTGACCCTGAAAATCACGGGTGGGTGCGTTCGTGTATGAGCGTGTGTAAACATACACATTTTGTTGTCTTGTTTTATTTATTTATTTTTTTATTTTTTATTTTTTTTTGCGGTACTGGGGATTGAACTCAGGACCCTGCGCTTGCTAGGCAAGCGCTTATTCCACTGAGCTATATCCCCAGCCCCCCTGTTGTCTTGTTTTATGAGACAAGGTCTCACTATGCAGTTCAGGCTGGACTTGAACTTACTATGTAGCCCAGGCTGGCCTCGAACTCAGCGATCCTGCTGCCTCACCTTCCAGGGTTCTGGGATTACAGGTATGAGCCATCACGCCTGGCATAAACGTACACATTTTACGGAACCAAAACATCTGTATTCTGTTCACATAGAATACAAATGACTCAAACTGCAAACTGGATCTTTTCCTTTCATCTGTAAGTGATGGCATTTGCATTCTGTAGTGTTTGCATCTTGTAGCTGGCACACTCAGTGACTCACAAAGGTACAGCACAGTGAAAGCTCCTCTGTAAAGCAGCCATGAAAACGAGGTTAGACACACACTGAATGCAGAGGCCGCAGGCCCTGAGGCCCTGCTAGACAGGGACCTGCCGACCTCGCCCTGAGCTTGGAGCTTCCTAGCAGCAAGCAGGGAGCCAGCATAAGGCCTAGAGTCAGCAGAAAAAAGGGACACACACAGTTCCTAAGAAAGCGGGTTCCCAGCGTGGACACCAGGGGGAAACACCTCCCTGCAAAAGGACTCCGGGCAGTGCAGGATCCTGAGATCCCTGGCAGCTGAGCAGGAAGTGGGCTTCGTGTCCTCGTAGGTCTTGTGTAAGTGGTCTCGTGGGGTCAGGCGTCACACAAGCGAATGAGTAAAAGCAGTCCTCTGGGGGCCAACATGTCAGTCTGTGATCCTCATCTTAGTCTGCAAGACGCATCCTTCAGCCGACAGTTCAGTTACTTCCTGATGGCTTTCTGCATGGACACCTTGGGGTCCCCACTCGAAATTCTCCGCTGCCCCATGCACACAGAAGAAAAAGTCAAGGTTCTCCAAGACCTCAAGGGACACCACTGCCCACCACTACCAATAGCTCCGTTTACATTTGAGAGCTTCCTACTGAGACTTCCACTACCTTCCCCTCACGGGGCTGTCCTCCTTGGTGAGCCATGCGCCACAGGGCCTTTGCTGTGGTGTACTCTCTCCCTGTAAGTACACATGGCTGCATGGTGCACTCCCTCAGTTCCTTCAGGCTAATATGGCTGCCTCCGTGGGGCCTTCTCCACCCACCCCACACAGCTTTCCACTGCACCCTCCCTGAAACTATTCCTCTAGCCTGTTTTTAATCTGCTCTTCAACGTGCAGCACTAGCATCTAATTTATGTTATTTGCTTTCTATCCCCTTTGGTACAGCATCAGCTCTCTGTAGGGAGGGACTGGCATTGTGGCTGCCGTGCCAGTACCTAACATCCTGCCCAAAAGGAGAGACATGCTTAATTAATTTTTGTTTGAACTCAATGGATGAATCAGAGTTTTGAGAAATAATGAGGTGGCAGAGAGTTAAAAGGTTACAGAAGCTGCACCCAGAATTCTGAGACTATACATCCTTTACTAAAGGGAGTTCTGTGAAGCCTCTGCAGGGTCAGGGCTGACTCGCTCGGGAAGTACAAAGCGGTCTGTTCAGGGAAGACCAGGGCTACACCCAGACAAGCCCAGAACACCATAACTAGCAACTGCCATTCCACAAAGCAGGCCAAAAGAAGGAGGCGGTGGGGAGAGAAATACCCACCTGACAGATTATTCATCTTCTCTGCCTTATAATACTCTTCCTTGTTATTGATGCCACAAAATCTCTCAAATAAGATTATTTTCTAAGAAACTATAAAATCATACCAGCATTACAAAAGAGGGGATTACATATAATGTTTGTACCCAAAGCCATAATAATACATACTCTCCTCCAAAAGGTAAGAGGGCCCAGGTGTTCTTTACACTCTCAAGAAAATCTAAACTTCTCTCTATGTTCTCTATTATATGATCAAATAATTAAAAAAAATACTTCTCTTTGTTTTAAGTGCTCTGTATTTGATGAGAAAGTTGGCATTACTGGGACACACATACATGTGCTCAATCTTGGTATAAATTTTTGTGACTGTTACTTTAAATTACTGTGAATTGATAAAGTTGACTATGATATACATTTATTATTATTGACCTTCTCCTACTTTTAGCTCCTTATTATGTGACAAAACCTTTATCTTTTTATTACATTCAACAGAAGATAAAATAGACAGGGTAGCGTGTTCAGCAGAGTTTATCAGCAAGGGTCAAGTTTTTGCCTCAAGTAAGTTGAACTCCACAGAGCCCAAGTTCATGGCCCCTGTTCAATGTAGACTCTGGTAAGGCGGTTCTGGTTACAAACACCGGATTCAAGGGAGCTGTGTTAGTTGACTTTTTGTCATTGTTGCAAAATACAGGACAAAATCAACTTAACAGAGACAACTTATTTTGTCTCAGTTTCAGAAGTTTCAGTCCAGAGTTGCTCAGCCCTGTTGCACTGGGCCTATAGGGGCACAGCGCATCACAGCAGGGAGGATGTGGTGAAGGAAACCTAGCCACCTCACAGCAGCCAGAAGTCAGAGAGAAGAGAGAGAGACAGAGAGAGAGACAGAGATAGAGATAGAGACAGAGAGACAGAGGAAGGGGCCAAGGTCCCACTATCTCCTTCAAGGACACTCCCACCAATGACTCAATTTCCTTCCTCTAGGCCACGCCTCTTCTGAAGTTTCGCCACCTTCCAAGAGCACAAAGCTGAGGACAGAGTCTTTAACACATAGGCCTTGGGGGTCATTAGGACCCAAACTATAGTCTGGACACTTTTAAGATTTATGATGCTTCTGGTCAAATTGTCCTAACAATCTGTTCCTTCCATCAGTATGTAAATGTCCTTTCTCCATACCTCCACTGTACTGAGTTCTGAGACAGAGAATGGAGAGAAAAGAAGGGAAAGGAGGGAGGGAGAGAGGGGAAGAGGGGAAGAGGGAAGGAAAGAAAGTGAGGTGTCATTTTGATAGGCCCAAATAAGAGCTTGTTGTTTTGGTTTGCTTTTCTAATGTTAACCAATAAGTTAATTATTTTTTCATAACGGAGTCCTTTTATTTTCATCTTTAAAGGGCTTTATAATAGGCTTTGCCAGCTTACTTGTGTATTCATCTTACTCTCAGTAATGGAGTCTTGTGCTTGCTTTGGCAGCACATACAGTAATGCATTCTAGCTTTTTTTTTTTTTTATAATGAAGATATTACACATTCATCACTTTTAATTTTGCTTACATTTTTCCCCTACATCAGAATTTTTTTCTGTGTCTAAAATTGAGGCAATTATTTCTATATTCAAAAAGAGTTACATGGTCATATGTATCTGTCTTTTTGTCACCATTCTCATGTTTTTTAATACTCCCAGAAGCCGTCTCCACCATGCCAATTATTTTTTAACCACATCCAGATTTCTCTGTATGCTGGCGGGGCAGCGGCTCTGAACCTCTACCATGTATTTAAGGCACTTGGGAAGCACTAATCATCATTGACTTAGGGACAGGTGGGTTTCAGCCCACTCCCTGCCATTCTGACTGAACGGACCATGGTACAGCTGGGCAGAGGGAGTTTTAAAGCGTTGAGGGCTGCAAGGTAGAGAGGCACGGCAAACTTTTCTGCAAATGGGCAGACAGTAAATGTTTCAGATTCTATCAGAATGACTCATTTGTTGTAAACACTATATATACAAATGGGCATGGTGGCGCTCCAGGGAAATCACATTCACACAAATAGACCATGGGGACTCATTGGCCGCACCTGCCTTGGAGCCCTGCCATGCCAGTCCAATCCACGGTGCACACAAATCTCCAGGGCTTGATAAATGTCCAGATTCTGGCTGAGTCTGACTCTGCACTTCCAGGAAGCTCTAAGTAATGGCTGGCGCTGCTGGTCAGAAGACCACACGTGGAGAAAACAAGGCCACAGAGCAGTACAGGCCAGACCAACCTGGGACCAACTGGGGGTTTGAAGTAGTGCCGAGATCCACTTCTCACCCTGGGTCTTCAGATTTCATTAGTCTGAGTATATCTTGGGTATCATAAAATTTAAAATTCTGATTCCAATGTGCAACCATATTGGGAACCACTGGCAGTGAGCAACTATATAGAAATACCTCCAGAATTTTTAACCTTTAATTTGTTTGTTTATATTCATGCATTTATTTATTTTGGTTAATAATGTGCCAGACCAAGCTTTAAGCACACTAATCACTTAAGTTAATTTTAAAGAACACAATAGCTAATTATACATTAAATCAATAGTATAGTAAGCAACGACTTATAAACAACTGAAGTTATTTTGGGGAAAGTAATCTTAATATCAGGGAAAAGATGATTTCTAGCTTGATGTTTATACTTAAATAATAAGGAAGTCAATAAAGATTCAAAGTTATAGAAATTCTCCATAATTTTATGAGGGAAATAATAACAGCCACATAACAAACAAAATAAAGTGCTGGATGATCCAATATAACAAAGTGAAAGGCACATCTCTGAGTCAGACTGTAAAGATCTCAGTGACAGTGATGACTCTGAAACCTGAGAGCAAAACAAAATCACTATAGACCATTATAGGATAATTGGACAGGAATTGAAAAATATAATAATAACTCCTCCTCAAAGCTTCTATACTCACTTCATTTGTTATTAAATTTTTGAAGCATTTTCATTCCATTAAAATTCTGAATTCTTCCATAATAAAAAAGAGATGAGAAGCAACTAAATTTATAAAAGAAAGATAAACCTGGTATCAAAAACAGATTTTCAGAGCCCCCTCCAAGACTTTTCTTATATCACCAAGATCAGAGATACTGAAATCCTACATAAAATATCAATGTGTTCGTTTCATCAACGAACTGAAATTATAATCTAGACCATTGAGGTCAAACATGGCAGGCTGAGTTCAGTGGTTAATCTTTAAGCTTCACTAAAGTAATACTAAAGGAGAGGGACAGTAAAATCCCACAGGGACAGAAAAAAATGAAAGAGAGAGCTGTCACACAGCAACAAAATTCTGGTGGTTGAAAAGTCTGCTGGAAATTAAATTGGTAGAGTTGAGAAATACACAGTCAGGAAAAATATCTGTGACCTCCAGTGTGGTGGTTAATTGGCCAAACGTCAAGTGAGTGGGGAACACCCTGCTGAATTGAGTCACCATTGTTCTGAGTGTGAAAGACCCACTTTAAGGAGGATTTTTGTAGTAAATATATAAAGGAGAATGGGGGTTGGGGTTCAGCTGGTTTTCCTTGGAAAAGCTTCATTCTGGTTGCTTTTCTTTGGGAGGACCCCAGCTGTTCTCTTTGGCTGATCTCTGGTTTTCACCTTTGCTAAGTATGGCTGCTGTTCTTGGAGGAGCTCTGGTCTCCGCCTTCACCTTGAGCATCATATTCTAGTTTCCAGCACAGACCCTTCAATCTTCCATCAAAGATTCCTTGGCGGTATGGTTTGTATCTAGACATTCCCCCAAAGCCTCATGTAGTCATGGGGGTGGGCTTTTCAGAGGTGGCTGAACCTAGAGTTTGTGATTGATTCACAAGGGTGTGAGTGCCATACCTGTTCTAGGGCAGGCAGCCTGCATACAGTATAAGGGACAGAAAGACACTTGTCCCTTCTCCCTCCCTTGCTTGCTTTCCCTGTCTTCTGCCATGATGAACTGTTTCTCCTCTGGGATACTCCTCTACGAAGCAACCCTGTCTTGGCAAAGGGTGTGCATAGCTACATGAAAATACTAGGGCAATTTAGATGAAGGACTTGGGCACCAGAGGAATTTAGTGTCCTGGTGACACCTGGAATAAATCCCCTGCAGACATTGAGGGGCAACTATCTATAAATATCACCAGAATCATGAGACAATATGGGAAATACCTTTGGTCACTAAACACAGAAGAGTTCCACAGAGATGGAGGTTGATGGAGGTGGTAACATTCTTGTCTAGGATGATAGGATGATACTATTAATTGCATATATGACCACAAAAAATTAATTTCAGGTATGTTCATACAAATTTTTCAGAGTATATCTGGAATTAAAAACTAAATCTTAGAGGGGGAGAACAAAGGAATTCCATCAAACTGCAGTTAAAGAACTAAGGAAATGATTTAATCCAACTAAGAGGAAAAGAGAAAAAATACATTAATTAGAAAACAGAATTTCAATCACAAAAAGCAAAATGCATTAGTAACCACAGTAAAATCGAATGAGTTAAATTCACTCTATCAAAAGACAGAGAATCAGTATGAAAATAATGAATTCCAGAGGCATATTGCTTATAAGAAATATACTGAAAACAAAACACAACAGGAAGTAGAGCCAAAAGGATAAAAATTATGTACTAGACAAATGCTAGTGAAAAAGGAACAGAGAACTGATTATCACATAAAGGGCAGTTAATGTAAAAAGCTGAAAAGGAAATAAAACTTCATATTTGATAAAAGAACAATCCACCAAGAATATACAACTGAAAATCTTCATGGACCTAAGAAGGTACCTTTGAAGTAAATAAGACAAAGCCCAACAACGATATATCCAACAGGAAGAAAATGACAATGCTCTAACAGTGGAGAATTCTAATGTTTAGTTTCAGAAATGGTATTAATTATTAATAAGTGCATATATAGAATATTTATGTAATATGTAATTTCTTGGATATGTTTGTATTTATATCCATCTGGATGGGTGGACAATTAGACACACATATGTATATTATTCAGTAAACTAGGATTCATTCTTTAATAACAACCACTGAAGAATCATAAAAATTGACCACATATTAGTCTATAAAGACATCTCTTTTTTTTTTTTTTTGCGATACTGGAGATCGAACTCAGGACCCTGCGCTTGCTAGGCAAGCGCTTATTCCACTGAGCTATATCCCCAGCCCTATAAAGACATCTCATCAAACCCCAAACTGCAGAAATCATGTAAGCCGTATCTATCACAAAGTAATAGAACAAGAAAATAACAAAAGAACAGCAAGTATAAGAAAGGAGCAGAGAAGTGGAATCTATTACATAAAGAAGAATTTAGTATGCAATGAAGATGTTATCACAAACCAAAGAAGATACAAGTACTGTCCTATAATGATCACATAGTTGGTTAACAAATGCAAATCAATTCAAAGTTGCTTCATACTGTAATTGAGATAAATTTGAGATTAATTAGAAATTAAATACATAACGTAGAAAAGCTGAAAATTGTTGCGGTATATTTATTAACCTTCCAAAGTGATGGATATCAACTCTGATATGAAAGAATCATAAAATTTTTGAATTATTAGATCAGCTACCATAAAAAATATCAAAATTTTGTGTTTAAAACTAATAATGAAACTCTGGTATTGTGACACATGCCTGTAGTTCCAGCACTCTGGTAGGCTGGGACAGGAAAATTATAAGTTCAATTCCGGCAAAGGAAATTTTAAAACTTAGTAAGATCCTGTCACAAAACAAAAAAATAAGTTAAGGCTAGGTATGTAGCTCAGTGCAAAGGCTCTGGGTTCAACCCCCTGTACTGAGTGATCATTATAATAACAGTAATATTAATACAGTCAATATCCACTAGAAAATAACCAAATAGGATGCCATAGAAAGAAATTCTTGATAACATCAAAAGTGTTATATAAATGCTATATTATTTTTTGATAAGTACAAATCATAAAAGATACATCAGAAAGCAGCAAATACGAGAGTTAGGAACTGTTAAAAATTCCCATACTTGGTGGAACTAAGAGAAATGCACACCATCTACAAAATCAAATCCAAATGTATTAAAGACTTAAATTTAATGCCTGAAACCATGAAATGACTAGAGGAAAACACAAAGGAAAAGCTCCACCGTATGGGTCTAAGCAAGATACTTTGCACATGATCTTGAAACTCCAGGCAACCAAAACAAAAGTTATCACATGGGATTATTTCAAAGCAGAACACTTCTGAACATCAATGAAAAGAATCAACAGAGCAGAAAGACAACCTACACAGTAAGAGAAAACTCTTGCAAACTATATATTTGATAAGGGGTTAGTATCTTAAATATGTAAGGAACTCAAGTCAACACTAAAAACTCTCTATTAAAAAATAGGCAAAGAACCTGCACAGGTATTTTACATGATGTCTCTAAGACACACAAGTGGAGTATATGAAAAAATGTTCAACATTACTAATCATCAGGAAAATGCAAGCCAAATCTACAACAAGACATCACGTCACACCTGTTAGAACGACTATTATCAAAAACACAAAAAACAAAATATCGATAAGGATGTAGAGAAAAAGAAACAGCTCCGCACTGCTGGTGGAGATGTTAATTAGTGCAATCATGATGGAGAATGGTATGGAAGTTCCTCAAAAAGTTAATAAAATACAACAACCATCCATTCACAGTCTCACTGCTGGGTATGTATCCAAAGGAAATGAAACTGTATGCTGAAGAGCCGTGTGCACCCGGATAGTCACTGAAGCTTTATTCATGTAGGGAAGGTATGTATCAACCTAAGTGTCAATCTGCAGATAAATGAATTTTTACAAATAATATTCAGACATGAAAAGGAAGAAACCTTGTTTCTGCCGTAACACGTTCCCCAGGAAAACATTATATTAAGTGAAATAATCCAGCAGAGAGAGAAATAATTACTACTATGATCTCACTTGTCCATTGACTCGGAAAAAGTTAATACCATAGAACTAAAGAACAGAAGATAGTTACCAGGGGTGGAAGAGATTGGTGGGTGGTGTGATATAGGTCAAAGGAAACAAAATTTCAATTAGACAGAAGGAATAAATTCAAGAGATCTACTGTACAAAATGGTGCATATAATTAATAATATATTGTAAAATGCTTCTAAAAGGAAAAGTAAAAGAAATGCAAATGAAACAAAAATACAGTAAGCATTGTATTTATTGTACATAGTAGCAATGTATTTGAGTCTTTCCTTGGGGAGATGACTGCAGTGCAATAGTCTTATAATTTGATGGTGGAGTTATAAATGGATAAAACCTTTCCAGAAAGCAATTCAGCACTATGAATCAAACTAATTTCATTTCTGGTAATATAGCCTTAGAAAATATTTTTTAAATGGAAAAATGCTACAGGAACAAAGACATTCACTGCAAAATTATTTATTAAACAAGTAAACAACATCTTCATTTTTAAAAACAGTTCTCAGGTAGAGTCTATCCTCTTTATGAGATATGATACATGTTTTTAGAATAAAACAAGGAAAATGTTTATGAAATAACATTAAATTAAAGAAGTAGGACTTAGAAATTAAAGTGGCACTTATCAAGAGCTTGGGGAGGGTAAAAGGCATGTTGTTTAATTAACTGATACAGAATTTCAACTTTGAAAGGTGCAGATATTCTGGAGATCTGTTTTACTACAGTGTGAATACATTCAACACCAGTGAATTACATTTTAAAAATTGTTAAAATGATAAATTTTACACTATATGCTCTTTTACCATAATTTTTTGAAATAACAAACTGGGAACACTTAAAAAAAACCCCAAAAGTAAAATACAAAGTGCATCTTCTCTATGCTAAAACCATAAAAGTACAAGAATAGGAAAAATAAAACCTCACATAAAATGATAATAGCAGTTTCACTACTCAGGATTGTTGGATTTTAAAATTTTTCTCCACTTTTCTATTTTATCGGTACTACTTACATTGAAACTTTTATTCGTGATTACTTTTTGCTGTGGTTAGAAAGTTAGCAGCAAGTCAGAACTGGAGCCCAGGTTCCTGGCTCTGACCCCTGAACCCAGGTGCAAGATTCAGTCACTTGCAGCCAGTGGCTCCAGGTGGAAAGGACCCGAAGCCACTGCCACCCCAAGCCCTGGAAAGGAATAAAGCTGGCATTCAGGGACTGGACAACCAGATTAGGGTCACTTGAAAACTAGCACACTGAGCTGGGGATCTAGCTCAGCGGTATAGCACCTGCCTGACAAGTGTGACGTCCTGAGTTCAGTTCCTGGTACAAAAAAAAAAAAAAAAAAAATTAGCACATGGATTTTAGCAATGGCCAGCTAGACCTCAGATGGATGAGGAATTACTATACTGCCAGAGATAAAAGGATCAACAGGTAAATGATGGATCAGTCACTATCCATATTTCTGTTATGCCCGGACATAAAAGGCTTTGGTAATCTTACCTACAAGGTCCCAGAAGATTACAGGACACAAAACACAACAGCAAGCACATCCCAGCCTGTGGTGACAGCCTGTCTGAGTTTTCCAATTTGCTATTTCCCTTTCCCTTTCACTCCTTAATCTTTAAATCCAAAAAGCTAAAAGGTTCCAATAAATCTCTGCTGCTGCCAATCCCTGCAGTCCCCCACAAATCCTGAAGAACAAATTATTTTTTGGTGTCAGACAAGGTCACTATCATCTGGCCTTGTAGCAAGGGTGGGGCGTGTGTGTGTTTAAACCAAGCCCAGGATGACCTGGATGAAGGATACACACAGCACAAGGAGGGTCCTTTGGGGTGGTCCCCTCACCCTGCTACCGTCCCAGGCTTGGGCACAGCTGGGACCACTTGCTTCTCAGCCCTGCACAGAGGAAGCCACTCCTTTTGGGTCGCAGGACAGACCTGTTCTTCTTGCTCTCCAGTGTCCCTGGGCTTTTGTGGCTCTAGTCAGAAGCGTGTTCTATAAACAGTCTTGCTTGTCTGACCTTTTCATCATCTTTTCCCTGGGTAACTGTGCAGACTGCATTGTTCCTTATCCCGGCCCTGCTTCTTGTTCCAACACACTAAACATCCCTTATGTTCAGTCTGGGGCTGTCACCTACTCATAGATGCCCCCATTGACCCAGGAGCCCATCCACGTGTGCTGAGCTCCTGCTCTGTGCCAGCCCCTCTCTGCTCTAGACAGCGCAGGCTTAGATAGGTGGGAAGCTCCTGCTCTAAGGGTCTTCTTCTGTTTGACCAGAGGAGCAAGAATGTATGAGAATCAGTCTTTTAAAAGCAAACAGACTCGTTGACGTCACCTCTTAAATGTGAAATAAGTTATCTTTCCCTTCTCTACTGCCACAACCATGGTCCAAACTGCTGTTGCCTCCAGCCAGGGACCCACGGGTGGTCTTCCTGCTTCACGTCACTTAACTCCTGCCCAGCCCAACAGGCCCTATTGCTACCGTTTCCCAGAGAGCAGCCAGCTTTCTACCTTGGTGAGAGCACACTGCTCCCTGCTAAACACCAACACTTGGCTTCCATCTCACTGAAAACACAGGACCTGTTCCTTATCTTGCACTGGAAGACCCTTGGTGACCTGTTCCCTATTCTTGTCATTACCACTCAGGTCCTCTACACTGTGTCTCTGCTTCAAAATGTTCCCCGATCCATTCTCACCTCAGGATCGTTCCTCCTATTCCCGCTCTCCGGAATGTTCTTCCCTCAGATCACTGCCAGGGGCGGTTGGGCCAGGTCTTCCCTGGCCAGCTCATCTAGAGTGGAGTTTGCCCACACCACCTCAACCACCCTGTTCCTCTCCACAGTATGTATCATTGTCTAAAATTACCTGTTAGCTTGCTGAGGGGTTTCCTGTCTGGCCCTGGGGACAGTGTCTGCTCTGTGGGAGCAAATTTACCATCACACCCATCACTTTCCAGAAGAGTGGTGACTGGCCAGCCATCACCACCATCGCCGGAAATGAATGGATGCACAGACAAGAAATCACTTCCACAGAAAAGCAAGAACGGCACTGGATACTGAGATAAACCCAAGGTCTTGCTCAATTACTGAACTTTTTCTCAAGAAATAGCCTATTTTCTCTTAGCTTAGTCTATTTTCTCTGCATTCTGACCTTCAGGCTCCTCTTTAGCTGCTTTAATACTGGCCCTTGCCAATACTGGATGTTACAAAGCACAGAGTAGCTCTTCTTCACAAAAAAGGGAGAAGCAATGTAATGTAACTCATAGACACAGACACATGAATATTTTGAGCCCAGCTATTTCAGCCAAAGGAAATCTTTTTGCCCATACTAATGAAAAGGGTTGGCTCAACTCTGCCATGCTTGCTTGCTCATTGGAATTTTGCTGTGCATAATTATATCATGCAGAGGTATTTGAGCTGTGCCTACCCAGATCAGAATCCTAAACTGAGTTTCAAAAGGACTATGCTTCATTGTAAAGAAGCTCGTGGTCTCACTAGCTCTTCTGGAAATAAAGCTATTTCTCCCTAAGCCTGTTATTTTTAGATCTGAAAGTATAAATTGAAGCCACTTATTTGAAACTTCTATACATTGTGGATGCCCAAATAAAACCAAATTCATATCAGAAGGCAGTTGAGGAAAGAAAACCTGCCCAGAAGACTTTTCTAATGATTTCTTCTGAGCATGAGAATAATGAAGCATCACCCAAGACAGGAAAGACCCCACACTCCCATGTCCCAGTGCACACAGAAGAGATTAGACTGCAATTTTCATTGGTGCCCCTGAAAAGAATATTATCCATAGCTTCAGATACTGCTTCAGGAAATGGCGACTCACTGGAAATACTGCCGCTTAATAATAGAAAAATGCCATTCTCATCAGTTGTCAAATTTCCCCCAATGTTTGCGAAATGTATTCTTTAATGGCTCAGTAACACTCGAGAGTGCGAGATGTCAGTTCCACTCATCCGGAAAGGAAGGACAAGAGTCCTGACTAGCGCAACACTTCTGAGTTCCGTGGACATGCCAGGGAAGCCGGCATGGACATGGGCACCACCTTTCCACTGGACATTGCCTAAGTCCTGCATGGGAGAACATGTCTTTCCCAGGCTCCTTCGGGGAGAAGAAAGGCTCTGGTCGGGAAGAATCTTACCCCACGACGCACAAACTCTGCAGCAAGACACCAGGGACTGCCAGAAGTTCTCCGGCCCCTCCTTTTCTGCAGCTATAGGCCCAGTCTTCACCCGGTAGCCTTTGTGGAACAAATCTCCAAGGGACTTCTTGCGGTGCCTGGGCGGGGTGTAAACCTCGGTACTGGTGTTGCTGGGTGGGTGATGGTACACCAGAATCTTACTGGGGATCATGGTGCAGGCAGAGAAATGGCCTTGGCTTCAGACACCCTCCACTGCACTCTGTGCAAGTTGATGCCCGGAAGGGTGTGCTGCTCTGACCTGTTCTACAGCCTGGTCCTCCTGCCCAGCACAGTGCAGCTGACGGCAGTGGAGCCAATCGATGCCCTCCCTTCCCTCACCCTCCAGCCCCCCTGTCAAGAACCCTACCACACCCCAGGCATCAGATGCATCAACAGTCACATCAGAAAGGCAGGGAGGAGGGGGAGCACTCTGATCCATTATGTCTTACATGCTGATCCATCAGCTTCATTCTGGAAATTACCACGTAAGCTCCTTTGGACATGCTTTAGGAGGATGGAATCAGAAAGGGCTGTAATCCCTCCAATCAGGTGGTACAGAGCAGTGTTTGAGAGAGGCTGTAGTTAGGGACCCACTGAGTCATTTTTTTTCTTTTAGGAATCCTGCTTGACAATCAAGGGTTCACAGAGAAGATGGACTTACAGGATGTGATGCCTACTGGGGAGGAAAATCAAGTGTTACCACTCCTCTTGATACGCCTCCCACCAGCCAAGTAACCCAAATACACAAATCTCTTGGTAATCCTGTAAGTAGGACTCAGGCAGAGAAGGGGCACTGTGTTTTCCTGAGGAAGGTGGGAGGAGCCTCTATGGTGAGAGCTCCTCATCACTCTTGTCCTTTCATCCTAAGGATCTCCTCTTGTTTATTACCAACCCTTCCCTCTTCCTTGGCCTGTACTATGGCTTGAATTTTTCTGTCCATAAACTCATATTTTCTTGAGAAGTACTTAGGTTTACATTAGGTCCTGAGGGTGGATCCCTTAGGATGGATTAACACCAATGCCAGAGAGTTTATTCTTTCATTCCTTCTGCCACATGAAGACTGTAAGAAGGTGACCATCTACAAACCAGACCGAGAGCCCTCACAAGAACATGACCATGCTGACACCCTGATCTCAGACTTCCAGTCTCCAGAACTGTGAGCAAATACATCTGTACTGTTTAAACCACCAGCCTACAGTATTTTGTTAATGGCATCCCAAAGAGACTAAGATACCCTCTGGCCTCGGGGTACTGCATGTAAACAGAAAAACATAGCAGAGACACAGAAAGACAAAACATTAAAAATATAAATAGGGAAATATCCAAATTTTATAAGGTATGGTCAAGGCTCCTCATCATTTTCTCCCTATCTTTTATTTTCCAGCCCTCTAGAAAACCTAAAATTATTAAGTGGAATTTTCAAAGAATAGCAGATTTCCTTTCTGTTCAGATTAGTTCATTTGCCCAACCAGGATATGTGGAGCATGTTCTAGAAGGTAAGACATTGTGCTGGGTGCTGGGTAACTCAGGGATTGCCAAGCAGTGCAAACTGGCCTTGGTGGAGCTTAAAGTCTAACAGGAGAGAGATCAACAAAAAGATGATCTCATACTATAATTGACTGATCACTTAAAAAGTGTATCTAGCTATCTTGGGCCACCCTTGGGCATATCTGAGTATGCATGCATGTGTACATTACATAAATGAGTACCTAAAAGAGAGAGTGTGAGTGTGTGTACGTAAAGTGTTATGATGTGTATATAAGAAAAGCTTCACATTTGTCCTGAATGCTAATATACAGTTGAAAGAGACAAGGGTGTGGTGATGGCAATTTTTTGTAAGGTGAAGAAGCAACATGAAAGATATCCTAAAGAGGGAAGAAAATCACCTGTTCTTGGAATGAAATAACAACAAGAACACTAAAAAACAAACAAACAAACAAACAGAAAAGCATTTCAATGTGTTTAAAATGAAAATAAAATGGAGGCAAGGCTACATTTTCAACACCTAAGCTTGTCAGAGATGATGAACATAACTACCAATCTTATGACACTAAGAGGATACTAAGAAAATATTAGGAACACTAGTATGTCTACAGTTTACAGTCACATGAAATGAACAAGTTCCTTAAAAACATAACTCTCTCAAACTGACAAAAGAAGAAACAGAAAACCTAAGCAGCCATACATTTGTTGAGAAATTAAACTTCTATTACAGCATTTTCACAAAAAACTGTTAGATTTGAATGATTTTTACCAAACACTTATGGAGGAAATGATATCAATTTTAAATACTCTTTCAGAGAATACAAAAAAAATTCAAACACTTAACTTCTTTTAAGATGACAGCATAATCGTGATACCAAAGCCTGATAAGGGCTTTATTTTAAAATTGCAGATGAACATATCTCACCAACATAAATGCAATGACCCTAAAATACGGACTTGTGAAATAAATCCAGTATTATTTTTTTAAAATGTTCCAATAGATAAAATTTGCCATAGCAATAAAGAGGTTAGTTTAGCAAACTGAAAATCCATGAATGTACTCACCACATCAACAAATTAAAAAAAAAAATCATCTAATTATTTCAACAGCCGCTAAAAATTGGCAAATGACAATGTCTACTTTAGTGATAAAAATAATGGAGATGCAGCCTGTTAAGACAGTGTTTTATGAACTCCCCAAAAGATGAATTGACTGGCACACAGATAGATAATCAACTTACAACAAAAGCACCAACACAAATCTATGAGGAAAAGAAAATTCGCTGAACAAGTAGAGCAGGAAACAGTGGGTATCTGTAAAGGGAAAGAAATGCAGCTCAATCCTCATCTAACACTATACACAAATTAGTTTTGAGATGGATAAATCTGAACCTTTTAAAAGGAAACAGTGGAAAGTTTCATGAGGACAAGGAAGGAGACCAAGATTTCCTAGACAGGAACCTAAGGACATTCACTCTTTTTAAAAAAAAAAAAACTTAGTATGACTAAAACTAAAATTAGCAGAGAATATTAGCAGAGAATATTTATAATATATTTGCATGACAAAAAATGTATAGAAAGGCAAGTTCAAACTAGATAGATAGGGCTAAAAAATCCATTAAATGGCTACCATTAAAAACTTCTCAGTGTTCAATGTTGATAAGAAAACAAAGTAACTGGCACACCCATAAATTGCTGATGAAAATAAAAAATACATCTCGTTTGGAAAGCTTACACTTTCTTATGAAGTTAAATACACATTTGTTCTATGAGAAAAAATATATTTCTATGTATTTACCCAAGAAAAATAAGACTACATGTCCACAAAATCATTTGTCCAAGAGCTTTAGTGAAAATAACCCTAAGTCAGAAACAACCTAAATGATCACCAACAGTTGAGTTGGGAAACAAACTCTGGTATATCTCTATTTCAGAATACCGTCTGAAATAGACAGGAAGGAATTACTGATACCCACCCCACATGTGAATCTTAAAATCTTGTTTTGAGTGGAAAAAAAAAGCTTGAGAGAACAGAGAATAGCCCTACAATTCTATTTGTATGAAATTTTGGAACAGAGAAAACCAATCTAAAGTGATAGAAATCAAGACTGTCATTTTCTGTGTGTTTGAGTCATGCTATGGTTTGAATACGGTTTCTATTCTCCAAGTGTCTATTTTGCTAAAGACTTGGTCTCCAGGTTGGTGTCATCTCTGAGAGATGCGATTTGGTGAGAGGGTCCTTGGGGCACTGGAGACATGAGGTGTTTCTTATGTGACCCTTTTGGTACTTCCATGAGAGAATTGTTAAGAAAGCCTGAGATGTGGCCCTGAATCGAGGCCAGCAGTTTTCTGTAGCTGTTGGTTTCAAGCAGGAGCCTAAAGTGGTATCTTTCTATGGTCTGTTGGCCATTTCAGAACATTAGAAATGTAATGGCCAATTCACTAGAAAGTAACAAATAACTAAATAAATTTTACGAGAGGACTTCAAGATGGCAACCGAGTAGGCAGCAGAGAGAGAACCTCCCACAGGAATGCCACTCAGACAAAGGAATATAGGAATATAGCAACATGAAAAAAATAAAATAAAAAAAAAATAAAAAAAAAAAGGAATATAGCAACATGTGAAGGACAGAAGGGAAAGAGGTGGGTATCCTGAACTCAGGAAGGATCTGAAATGGGAACTGAAGCCCTCGGAAAGACAAAGCAAAACCTCTGCTGGAGGAAAGGATCAGAGATCCCCCTGGTGCAGTCGAGGGGAGAGGAGAAGGAGGAAGTCACCGTTCCAAGCACACCCACGGCCCGCGCCCTCGTTCCGGCATTCGCAGCTTCAGCTTTGGAGGCCCATGCTCACGGAAGCCTCCCAACTCAGCCAGGGGAGAGCGGAGTTCCGAGAGCTGGTCCAGGGCTGGAGAGGGGAGGGCGCAGCCAGGAAAGGAGGCAATGGTGGTCGGGAGCAGTTGTCGAACCCAGTGTGAGAATGAGAGGTTGGGACAGCCACTGGGGCAGAGTCCCCACCCTGTGGCAACCTTCCTAATCAGCGCCTGGAGAGAATCAATGCAACTAGTACAC